>JAAGEH010000079.1:7285944-7344829 GCA_011751065.1 Lasiurus cinereus | reverse complement strand
CGGGGGCAGCTCCTGCATTGAGATCTGCCCCGAGGTGGTCAGTGCTCATCATAGCAACTGGTTGACTGGTCGTTCCAATCATTAGGTTGTAACAGTCACTTAGGCATATATATATATACACACACACACACACACACACACACACACACACACATATATATATATATATATATACATATATACATATATATATATAATCTCTCTCTCTCTCTCCATATATATATATATATATATATATATATATATATATGTAATCTTAATGGCATTTTTTTACTACCATGAAAATAAAAAGAACTCTCCAAAAGACTTTCATTCATGAGTTGAGATTTAGTATGTTGCAAATCAGTGGAACCCCACTATATTTATATAAACTTTTGTAACAGTCATTATGAATATAGCCAGAAGTGTCCCGTGAGCTGAATGGTAACAAAAGTAAACAAAGCAGTATCTCACTTTCTAGTCTTCTGGCTGCACCATTGGTGCTTAATGACATAAAAAGATACTTGGAAGCTACAGTTGAGTTAAGCATAAGCATAAATAAAGTTACAATTCAGTGGGCTGGAATGCTCATATCCTAAATTCCAAAATCAGATTATTTTCTCTCCAGACACCCTTCAAGCTGAAGTTATGTTTCTTTTGCCCTTAGAAAATTTACCACACAAGAGGACTTTTCTAAAATTGAAACTAGCTTAGCAAATATAGTGGACATTGAGTGAAGTTCATCTCAGGCCACTCCCTCTGCCTCTTCGATGACCTTTGGTTCTGAAATGACTCTTCCATCATTGTTCTGAGAAACAGAACATCTTTATTCTTTATGGTCTCCCTTTTTCCTGGGTATGGGAAGCAACTAAAAATGTCAAGTCCTTGCCCTAGCTGGTTTTGCTCAATGGATAGAACATCAGCTTGTAGACTGGAAGGTCTCGGGTTCAATTCAAGTCAAGGACACATGCCTTAGTTGCAGGCTCAATCCCCAGTAAGGGGGAGGGGGTATGCAGGAGGCAGCCAATCATGATGCTTTCTCATCATTGATGTTTCTAGTTCTCTTTCCTTCTCCCTTCCTTCCCTGAAATAAATAAAAATATATTTTAAAAATACCAAGTCCTAAATTTCACATATTTTTCATAACAAGTCATCTTGGGGTGTGTGTTGCTTATCAATATAATGGTCAGCATATTGTCCAGTTTTGACCATCAATTTGTCACTGCGAGAACCTGGGCTTTTCAATATTTGGGCAAGGTGATAAGAACTGTAGTGAATAGACATTTCTAAGTTGCAATGGCAACACAGACAGTATGATTCAGGTGAGAGACACCTTAGGTCTAGGTAAACAATTGTTATAAAGAATCCTATAAGACTTGTGTTAATGAGAATTTGAATGAGGATGCCACTAGCATATGAAGAAGAGAATTGGGATCAGGACCATGGCTTCTAACCACATCTCTAGCACTAAGTAAATCCATCTTTCTGACTCTGTTTCCTCATCTGAGAATTCATTCATTCAGTTATTGATCCAAAGGGAAAGTTCCATTAAACTTTTGTTTTAGGAAATGTGTAGTGGTAATGCCCAGGAAAGAGATGATGAGAGAAAAGAAATGTGGAAATCTGACAACACTTAGCAATTTCAATAGGACCAGATTATATGAGATTAAGAATGAAGCAGATGAAGCTGAAACTATTTCTTTATATTGGTTGTGAATAACCTCTGATCATATTGGGGCATGAGAACAATGTAGAGCAGCAACAGAGAGACATTAATCATTTTTAAGCAGGAAAATTGAATAATCAAGATCACTCCTTGCTTTATTGCTTGGAGCATAAAAAATACCTCTTTTTAATGTTGACATTAATTACATAAGCTTCCACTGTTCAGAATAGAAGGGATTCCAGCCCCTTTCTCCAGATCTTTACTTATACCCTGCAAAAGCCTAAGAACTGTGGCAGGTAACTCAGTCCAAAGAGAATAGGAGATCTTCTGAGGACAAATGGGCCAGTAGAACACCAGAGGTAAGAGAACAATTTAAAAGAGGTTATTGTAAGCATAGAGGCAAGCAATGATGAAGATTGTATGAAAGTGATTGTGATAAAGGGTGAGAGGAGGCATGCTTGAAAATAATTTCAGAGACAGATTTTAGATATATAATCTACCCACTGGGAGTGTTCATATGAGTGTGTATAGAATCACCACTATTACAAATGGTTCTCCCTGCAAATTCCTTCAGCTCATTGGCTCATTGTACCTGCACCCAACTGATTCAGCATTTCTATAGAACTTGTGGTTGGAAGCAGTTATCATCACACTTTTGGTCATACTCCAGCTACTCTTGCATGTACTAAAGAAATAGGTTGTACCAAGTCAAGGTGGGTGGATGTTGGATAGACCCTGCATTGGGATCCCCAACAGAAGCAAACAGGCTGCTAACTATCCTAGATCTGAGAAAGCTTTGTGAAATTTGTTGTTACCACATGGCTCTGCCACCTCCTGACTACAGAAAACTCAGAAACCCTAATTGTATTGCCAGAAGTCTTCTTACATTTTTTAACCTTCAGTCTAAATCCACATGAAAATATACAAGGGATCACCACAAATGAGGATATGAAGGGACAGAGAACCAAGTGCTATGCATTAAGGCAGTAGGCCCCAAACTCTGTTTTTAAGACAACTACTCTTTAGGGGTTCAGTAGTTTATCTCAACAGCAAACACAATAAAATAAATTGGTCAAATATGTTTAGACTATACAAGTTTGAACAATGTTAGCCAAGTTTATTTACTGCACAGCTCCCTAAAAACTACGATACTATAATGTGTGTGAAAGCTGCAATATAATGCTTAAGAACACAGACCATAGAGCTGGAAGGCTGAGGCTCTGATCCTAGTTTGTCCTCTTGCAAGGGTATCAATACTCTTTTAGCTTCTGTGCCTTGGAGATTAAAGCAACTAATAATCATATCAACCTGATAGAGTTGCCAGGTTAATCAAATGAGATAATGAGTTCAAGGGTTTATAGCAATGTTGGCACCTGTTATATATTCATTTAAATAAGCTTAAAATATAAACATACAAGAAAGCAGATGGCATTTTGTGAACTGAGTTTACGTCGGATGGTTTAGGAAGAGGATTAATGAACATATATTCATGGAATACTATTCTTTAGTACAAAATTTAGGAAATTGTTCACTAGGAAATACTAGTATTTAGGAGGTAGGTGGAGGGGGAAAACCTCAATGATAGACTGAGAAGTGACTATGGAAACAGAAAGAGAACTAGAGTTTGAATGGTGAGTCACTGTTGCCCCTTTGGTTCTATTTCTAAACTTAGTGACCTCAGACACTCAAGATTTGAATACGAAATAAATAGGGTTTTGGTTAAAATATCAACAGTGTTGTTGTCATCCCGATCACTCAGCTGTTTGATGAAGACTAGGCCTGCCCACCACCACTAACACTTTATCTCTCAATGTCGCTGGTTATCTCAACCTATTTAATTATGAGGTACAGACATTGGCATGATTCCTATCACACCCGATGAGGCAAAAAAGCTCAGCATCTTAAGATCTATCTTTCCTTTGAAGGCTCTAGGTCTTGCTACTATTTCTAGACCTAGAGGAAGTACCACAAAGCAGGATGTGGTATCTTGTTTACCCAGGTACTCTCAGAAGGTCCTAAGAAATGTAACTGAACATTTAGTGGATTAAAGAAAGGGAGGTGAATACTGACCAGTGATAGACAGGAAATGAAAAGGAGATAGCCAAATTTCTCTGTCTGTATTCCACCATGAAGAACTATTCCAAGGGACAGTGATTTAATATGACCTGTCTAAAAACTTTAAGTTGTGACTATCTCACTAAAACTCTACCTTATATTTGCTTTCTATTTTTCCTTGCCTCCTTCACCATTTTCATTCACTCCTCCTGCCTTACAACTGCATGGAAGTGTTGCCCCAGTCTCTATATTTAGGGAACCCAGCCTAAGTTAGATTCCATATCAAGAAAGACAATCATATTTTCTGCTATTATTTGAATTCTGTAGAAATGACCATAAGAAGTCTATAGAAATTATTTAGGTTGGTCTTAATAGCTCTCACAGTAACCTGGGTTTTCAGATAATGCTGCCTATAGGAACTTGATGTAAAAATGTGTGATGCCTGTTAAATATCAGCCTTCCCGCCCTCCTGGGAGCCTATTGTAAAAGAAATATACTGTGACAGAACCATGTCTTAATGAGTGTGTGGATCCTCAATTACGGTGATCTGAATGTCTGTAATGTAGGTACAGGAGTCATGTTGCTTTATGAGAAGCAGTGATTTTTACCTTTGTCTATATTTTATAGTCACAGGGCTGGGGGAATGGGAAAAGGCTTTAAAAAGTCATCTCCAGGTCCCAACCTCAGAGATTCTAATTTTATTGGTTTAATTAGAATGTGAGCTTTATATTTGTTTCTGGTGTGTATGTGTCGGCTTTTTTTAATTTTTTTATTTCTCCAAGTGTTTTTAATGTGTAACAAGATTTGGCATCCCTGGCAACAGATAAAAACTATATTATAAATATATCATATAGCTTATTTTACAGTATATTTGAAGGCAAGAAATCATTTTCTCTAAAGAAAAGATTCACATGTGTAAGTTAGAAACTACCTGGGGAAATTCCAGTAGAAAAATTGGTTAAAAGAATATAAGAATACTTATGAATGTCAGTGGGTAGGTTAGACATTACACTTCTAAAAGTGGAATAAAAAATAAAAATGGGAGGTACAGGCATGGGCAATATATTCTGTTCATTATAATGATCTCTGATAAAAGAGAAGTGATATCAATGATGATGATGAAGGATATAATGAGGAAAGTTAACAATTATCAAGCCTCCTCTTTATAATAGAAACAATTTTTTTCTCACTTAGTCTTCACAAGAAGTTCTATGAAATAGATACCAAATGAGAATTCCCAGTCCAGTACATAGTGATCATTATAATACTTCCTTTCTTTCTTCTATAAAAATTTTGAGATGCTTTGATCTTTAATAACTTTTGAGATCAAGTCATCAAAATGAAAAATTAATGGACTTTCTTGTGGAATTAAAATCTGCTCCAATTATAAAATTATCTTCAAAACTACAATTCTTTGATGTACCAGAAGACATGACTGAAAGACACACACACACACACACACACACACACACACACACAGAATTCTCTTGTAAACTATTGACATAGTTATTTATGAAAGTCCTCAGGAAAAAGTCAAGAGCACCTTTCAGAAGTGGAATAATTCTTCCTGGTTGCCTGGAATCCAGGTGTTCTCAAAATAAGAAGGATATTCAGATACACCAAACACGCAAGGCATTGACCTGATACCATGTGGAACCTGGTGGTCAACCAGAACACTTGAAATGAGGTTTGAATCCAGATGTCAATGACTATGGGCAGAATGATTCAGTCCTGATACTCTTCATTCCTGGGACAACAATAACAGGTAAGTACTACCTTTAAGTTCTATAGCCCTATCCTTATAATAGTTTGAGTTTAGAAAGAGTCATTTCAACCTATGTCTAAAGAGAATGAGAGAAGGAGAGAAAGATAGAAACATCAATGATGAGAGATACTCACTGATTTGCCACTTTCTTTATGCCTCCCTCTTGGGATCGAGCCCACAACCTGGCATGTGCCCCCACCAGGAATCGAGTTGTGACCTCCTAGTCCATAGGTCAAAGCTCAACCACTTAGCCATACTGGTTGAGCCGTTAATCTCTTTATATAGTTTTCATAGTAGTTAAAAGCCTCAATTATTTTCTGGCACATTTGCTTGTGTAAAGAGAACAATGCCTAAAAGTTCCTCCAATGGTCTTTGAATAGCACAGACCTTCCAGACAGTCCATTAAGAAACCTTACTTAATTTTCTCACTTATTTCTTTTGAATAATAAAAAATGAATTTGTGCTCAGCTTCTGCCAAGACAATGCATAGAGGACTTCCAATGTTCCCTGGGAATCATTACTTTGTTTTGGTTTGCTTGGGTTCAGACCCTTTGAGATGGCCCTTGAGTTTCAGGTTCATTTAAACTGTTGAGATGGGCCTGTTTCCCATCTGCAACCATAAAATTGCTTTGAATTTCTCCAAACTCAGTCCAGGTTTGCTGAAAATTCATCTAAGAGTTGGATAGGGTTCACTGAGAGGTTTGCAGATCTGTTTGATTATTTAGCTGTTCAGAACCCCGATTTCCAAATTGCCAGGTGAAAATTTCACCTGGTTGGAAATTCTCTCCTCTGGAGGCACTTCTTTGCTACTCAAGTCCAAACTTAATGGTTGCCTTTTTATTTTTTCCTTTAAAGAGTTAAGGTTTCTATAAGGAGAATATATGTCTTCAAATCTCAACATGCCTCTTGAATTTTCCCTCTAATAAATAGTAAAAACATTCCCTTATCAAAACATTCTTGTATAGAACATGTGTCTTAATTACTTGTTAGGGTCTCCTTTTTCACTGAGAATTACTTAGATGTAGTTTCTACTTGACTCTGATGTCAGTTAAAAATTAGCAAATGCGAGTGAACTTGAAAATATTCTGATTTCTAAATCAGAGACTAAATATTGGGGTGCGGAAGTAGTACATGTAGATAAACATGTTTGTAGGCATTAGTGCATATGTACAATGGTATGGTTAAAGGTGAAAAAATTAAAAACAAATACATTTTTGAGTTATAGAGGGGCTACGGTACAGTTCTGCTGAAGTGGTTTGTCATAGATGCAATAACTGAGGTTTAAAATTTGAGATACAATTTCAAAATTAGTCTTTTTAAATACATTTTAGAGACAGTGATCAATTTCACTTTTCCTCCTCCTCCAACCTTCACCAAAACTTTCTAAATTTAGCTTAAACTCAGATACTTTAGAAGGATTTATATCTGATTGGAAACATTGTTATCATTATTTTAAATTATATTCTTAACTTTTAATAACTTTTGAATTGCTACTGATCAGCTGCTACCTATCTATAGCTATGCAATAGCTAAAATAAACACTATACTTAGGATCTAAAATTCATTTGAAATTATGATGGCTAACATTTTTCAAGATCATTTTGAAGGAACTCTAATAAAATTCAACTCTAATGATACTAAAATCTAGTTTTACACTTCCACCAAAAACTCTAATGCAGGTGTCATTGCTATATTTTTTTTATTGCCCAATAATGATTAAATGGAGAACATGAGGAAATAGGACAAAACAAACAACAAGAAAAAAATAGAAGGCAAGATAATAAACTAGATGGATAAAAATTATCTTATTTATTTTTCAGGGCACATAAAAACCACTTGGGTCATGATAAATGTGTTTATAACATAAAACTAAGATACACACACATTGATAAAACATTACAGCTTGTCCTGGTAGAATACTCCAAATATTCCTCAAGACACCTTTTAGAAGTTTCCTAAGTTTGGTAATTTTTATTTTTTTTCATGAAACTTAGAAGTTTTTCCTACTTACAATGTGCATATTAGTTACAAAGAATCAATATTATATTTAACTACCAAACCAGGGCACACTCTATGAAGCCACAGTCTTCAAGTGTAGTTCTGATTTCGGAGGAAAAGTATTTTTGTGGTGTGATGATTTTCATGTTTTGGCCTCACCGGGGGCAACCAGTGGAAGCATCAATGACTAGATTCCATGTCTTTGTCAAACCTCAGTGGACTGTTGTCAGGCATTTTGAAAGTTAATAGGAGTGGTCTAGGATTTTCATTCTTGATCTGGATAGTAATCAGTGCTCTTTTGTCTTACACAATGCTCCCCAAATAAATGTAGACTCATTAAAATGTTTCCAATTTGGGGTACATGTTACCCAGAGGAAGACAACCCACAATATTTGGTTAGTCCTTTATTTTTATTTTAACTACTCCAGGAAAAAATCACTATGTAAAAACTATATGTGTAAAATTTGATATTTCTGAATAAGCTTGTTTCACGGCAATACTTCCAGAAGTTCTAAGAAGAAAAATAAACAAGTTTCCTAGGAAACAAAGACTTAACTGAAAGGTGGTTTTATAGTTTAGGAGGCTTTGTTTGCATATAAAAACGCAAAATGCCTCTAGTTTTGCACAACTTTTAATGGTTTTATACATTTATTTACTTATTATTTCTCTATTCATAAAGCTTTATTATTTTATCCATGAACTAGTCAAAATTATGGCCTGAATTGCACCCTCCCCTGAAAATATTTATGTTGAGGTCCTGATCCCCATTACTTTAGAATGACTATATTTGGAGATAGGCTTCTTAGAGAGGTAATTAGGTTAAAATGAGGTTATGAGTGTGGGTTCTATTCCAATATAACTGGTGCTTTCATGATAAGAAGAGGAAATTCAGACACAAACACATATACAGAGAAAAGATAATGTGAGGATTCACAGAGAGTAGTTGGCCACTCATAAGCCAATGGGAAAGGCTTGGGACAAATCTGTTCCTCAGAAGTAGCCAACCCTGCTGATACCTGATCTTAAGACTTCTAGCCTCCAGAATTGTAAGAAAATAAAATTATATTATTTAAATCATTCAGTCTGTGATACTTTGTATGGCAGCCCTAGCTAACAAATACAATCAATGAAAATTCATTGAACAATCAACTACACAAAAGGCAAACTATTCTAAATTGTATATAGAATGCAAAGAAGGCTTAAAGAGACAAGGATATCAAACATTAGTCTATTAAATGAGATAATGGAGGGGAAAATCAATTGGGGAGTGGAAGGAAAGCAATGTTTGCAGAATATGTATAGCTAGCAGCTCTCTGCAAGTTGTTTTATATGGGTCATCAGATATAGATAGAACACAGTAGCTGGAAAGTTCATAGGGTCCCAATAATACCTGTCATTGGAGAATATCTCTTAGCTGGCACCTCAGAGAAGTATAGGAATCTTTGCTAAATGTCTCTTCTGTTTCCTTAAAGATGAAAGAAAATCTAGGGTGAAAAGGGAGGTGCTTGTGAGTATTCATCCCTTCAGGCCTTGTAACTTCTGCTTGGAGGCATCTTCCAAGTGGCTGTAAAATGTAGGTGACCTTGAAGACCCTAGCTGAAGAGTTTCTACTGACTTCATAGAAATAGACAAGGAACAAAGGATAGAATTAATCACAAAATTGGCCTGTTTTTCTCAGACATTTCAATTTATAAACATTACTAATTTTCAGTTATTTAAAATAAATTATTTATATACCAATTTCTGAAAAACTGGGGGAAAATACTTAGAATATCAAAGCCCACATATATGTATTCCATGAGCAGCCAACATGTATGTCCTTGTTCATATAAAATTTACTTCTTTCGAAATCATTGAAAGCCTCTTGCTGAGACTTCTTTATGGCCTATTGTAAGGCCCTTCATCAAGCTGCACTTTGTCCTGCTGCCCAGCTCTTCCTCGCTGTCCCTGTTCCTGCCTATTAATATAAAGAACTAAATGTTTTCTTTTTTTCTTCGGCTTAAAAATTGAAGTCATGGTTTCACGATTTGAAAAATCCCAAATTCAAGCTGAACCTGGATTTCAGTTACACTCCCGTGTTTAAACATTTTTTTTATAGAAAATGCTTTATTGCCACTGATTCAAAGCCACAAACATGCTTTGAATCCAACTCAATATATTTCTTATTTGTTTCTGATTTTCTTTTTTTTCCTTTTAATTATTATTAGAAGGTATAAATTTCCAGAAAAGGTTGGCCCTGACAAGGCTCCATTATTTGCACATGACAAGGTTTATCAAAAACAGTTGGATTTTTCTAAGAAGCCTTTTATGTTTCCTCCATAAAATATAAATAAATGAAAAGGATTAGACTGAGGAAACGGAGTATAATTCATCACCAATGTGGAACATAGTCAACCGGTTGCAGATGGATAAACTGAAGAACTTGTGATACTGCTCCAGGCCAGAAAGCCCCCTTGCCTGTGCCAATCAGATGTCTTTAACTTTAGAAAGAAACAGGGCCTGTTTTGTGGTTTGTGATGTCATCTTAATTTATTAGCCTCCTTTTGTTTTTTAGTGTTTAGTATATACGTCTAAAAATGGTTTTGACTCTTGAAAATCTATCATATTTTAACATTGACCTGAAACTATAGTAAAAGTTCCTCTCTCCTCTCTCCTCTCTTTTTCTTTTTTTTTTTTCTCCTCTCCTCTCCTCTCCTTTCCTCTCCTCTCCTTCCCTTCCCCCAAAATAGAAAAATAAAACATTACAAAAACATACAAATCATCAAACACTACAAGGGCAGTGGCTCTTAGCTGCATAAAACACCATGTTTAACAGATTTTACATCTCAAAATCAATAATTGCTAACTTAAGAAAAACACTCACTTTTATGTGTATAAATGCAATTTTACTTTACCGGGAAAAAATAAAATATTTTAGCTCGTTTAGGTTAAAACATAATGAGATCACTTTGGCTTATATAAATGCCTTTAATTCCGTCTGCACTGCTCACCATGCAGCCTCATTCTTAGTAAAATAGAAATTCATGGCACAATTTCCCCCTAAAATCTGTCTGAACTTTCAGAAATAAGAGACTTTTCAAGTCCCATATTCTTTCCCTGAGCTTCCATTTCTATCTAATAATAATAGAGTGCTTTATAATATATAAATCACATTTTCTGTTTAAAAGTGACCTTCTCCATGACCTTTTTGTCTCTGCCTGTCAGCACATATTCTTCTAGTAATAATAAGCTCTAGCCAGGAACAAGTACTCAAAATTAGACTGATTCCAGGAACTGCCCTTATGAAGAATGGAATATAGCTCATTTTGAAGTTAAATAACTTAATTTTCCCCAAAAGCAGACATAAACTTGTGGTGTCATTTTAAAAAGAGAAAAGTTTACTAATAGTTTGGAAAAGGAGAGAAACATAAGCCAATATGCTTGCATTTTCAGAAAGCCCTCTCAAAATGGTCATCCAAG
This sequence comes from Lasiurus cinereus, assembly GCA_011751065.1. Lineage (NCBI taxonomy): Eukaryota > Metazoa > Chordata > Mammalia > Chiroptera > Vespertilionidae > Lasiurus > Lasiurus cinereus. The sequence continues at coordinate 7,333,907 of JAAGEH010000079.1, read as the reverse complement.
TACACTTTCATCATTTTCTGTTAAAACTGAACTGGGACTTTATTTTCTTTTAATTCCAGTACAGTTCTTAGAAGCCACAGGAAATTAGAACCTTTGTCTGCTATCTTTTTAAACTGGAATTCTTTTGATCCCAGAATTCTTTAAATTTAAAATACTTTACTATAATAATTCACTTTAACGTGCCACTTTTTATAGTGAACTGGCACTTTTTCCTGTATATTAACACTCAGTTACAAAGCTTTAGTGCAAACACCACAGGCACACCATTTTATAATTTTAATATTTTCCCAATAAAATAACTGGCTTCATGGCAGTCACAACCATATATATAAAACTTAGAGAGAAAAAAAAAATAAAGCTGAGCTCCTAGAAGTTAGCCCAAAATATTTGAAATTTTCTGATAAAAACGGAGAGCCATTTTCTTCCTTTTCAAGTAAATTATTTCATTTCAAACAAGTGGTTTAAATTTTATATAAATTTTATTTCAGAGTAAATCATAATAAAAAAGCAGTTCTTCTACTAGGTGAATTTACATTTCTACCTATTCTGCATTCAAGGTTATCTTGTAACTGTGAGCTAATTGCTTTTACCTAAATACACAGTTAGAGAATCATGGGAGACCAAGAGTGTAGTGTCCCAGTATATAAATGACTTCCCTACTGTTGGAAGTCTTTTGAATACTCCTATCAAAAAGAAGTGTAAGAGACATAGAAGTGCTGGAAACCGAACATTGTTTCACTAATAGAAAGATATGGACAGGAAGCCCGGAAGGCTAGTCAACAACCTTAATTGCTCTAACCACTCATTGTTTAGTTGAAAGATTGTTAGCTGAAGCAGCCTCCACCTCTGTTTGTATTATGTATTTTTGTTATTGGAATTTCCTTCCTAAAAGCTATTGGTGTGTCCCAAAGTCTCAATAAAAGGGATAGCAAGGCCAGAGCAGAGTGTAGTCTTCTCACTAGAGGAAGGCTCCCACCTGGCCCCCCAATATTCCCAAATTAATACTTTTCTAGTCTCTTTTCATTTGCTCATTTGCATGCGGCCTCCTCCAGAACCCGAACCCTGAATGGGAACCCTGAACCACGCGGGGGGTGAAAGGGGTTCCCATATAGAAGAATGGAACAGACTATCCCATCTTAGAGGGAAGATAGGAAAGGGTGGGTGGGTGGGAAGAGATCAACCTAAGAACTTGTATGCATATATGCATAACTCATGGAGACAGACAATAGGACTGTGAAAGCCTGGAGCAGCATTGTAGGAAAATTTTTTTTAGAAAAAGAAGTGGAGCCCTAGCAGGTTTGGCTGAGTAGATAGAGCAAAGGTCCCAGGTTTGATTCTGGTCAAGGACACATGCCCGGGTTGTAGGATCAATCCACAGTAGGGGGCATGCAGGAGGCAGCCAATCAATGATTCTTTCTCATTCTTGATGTTCATTCTCTCTCTCCCACTTCCTTCCTCTCTGAAATCAATAAAATTATGTTTTAAAAAAAGGAAGTGAAAGAGAAACAGCGGCTGCCTCCAAGATCAGAGAATAATAAAGTATCAGCTCCAACACGAACCTTAGAGATCATCCGCATTTGCTTCCCCAGCATGTTCTCAAGAATATAGATAGATCTACCATAGTAAAAAGGAATGTGAGTCAAGGATCTGGAGAGATTATTATGCTGTGCCTCCTCGTGGATTATCACATTCCATACTAATACATAATGGACACTGAGATGGTTCAAAGGAAAGCAGCCCATTTATTTACTTGTGTTGAATCCAATGTTTTCCCACTTACTTGTACATGAAAAGCTTTTTTAATTTGCTAGGAGCAGTATTTTATGGGACACTAACTTAAAACTCATCATTTTGGTAATAAAACAAAGCTTAGAGAAATAAAATATTAGTCCCAAGATCTCATACAGAGCAACTCTAGAACCCCAGTCTCTACTTTTCACATGCACTTGCTGGACACCTTAAAAAAAAAAAACTCACACATGTGAGTTCATTGTATGTGACTTGCCCATATCCTTGTTTTGACTATTAGAATTTTCCTCCTGGCAGGCATTTTATCTGGGTACCCATGGGCTATAATCCATATGAGTGATCACAGAATTGTCGAAACCTCAGCCTTTTGATACATTTTATCCAGTCACACACAAAGACACATGGCTATACTCACCGGTAAGATGAGTGCAATAGAAGATAAAAGACCAAAGTCATATGCTTAGACCTTGCCTTTAATAAATATTATCCTAACATCTGGTTCATTGGCTGAAATCTGCTGGGTATTTTCAAGTGGTACTGGCATCTCATTTTCTTTCTCTGGTGGTTATGACGTTTTGGGAAGTACAGACTGTGGGTAAGGTTCTTTCTTCTTCTCTTACTCACATCTGTGTATAACTTTGATTTCTCTCAAATAATAGTGAGTGAGCTCACAAGTCGACTCCATTGCTCAAAGTGTAGAGTGCAGAGATCTGGAGATACTAACTACTCTGGCATGGGATTTGCTGTGAGACAAAGTTCAAAAGGAACCACTGATGGATTAGAAGAACCCTTAATGGTGAGCAGAGAGAAGCTGCCAACAATTTTGGGACCATGATACTCACCACTGTCCTGGTTGTCCCTATTAGCAACTTTCATCTGAATCTTATGACTGTCCACAAGGGGTCAGGTGGGAGATAGCCAGGATCTGTAGAATTTTTAGGGTTGAGTTGAAAAGGAGGATGAATTGGCAGGTGGCAGTTGAGTTACAGAGCTGTTCTCTCGTTGTTTGTGTCAGCAGCAAGCTATTCTTCTTTGTCTCTGTCTCAGAGACAAACTGCAGGCCCGAGGCCTATTAAAAATTGTCACGGCAAAACCATAAAGAACTCTGTGAAGGAAAGAGGCATGTAGCTTCTTTTCCTTATGGAAGTGATTGTTGATCAAATCACCAGGGTTGAACACCAAGGAAAAACAACACAGAAAACTTCTATGGATTCTCAATCATCTGTGGTACTGTTTCCTTTCAACGCCAGCTCTAAATTTCTGCAGGATGTGGTCTTTTCTTTATTATTTTTCCTTTTAAGTCAAAATTCCAGTGTGTGCTCCTCAATATATAATTTGCATTCTGACCACCTGGAGCTCTTATTGAAGAGCAGATTCTAATAATTCAGGGGGCCCAGGCTGAGGCCTAATATCTGCATTTCTAAAGTTCCCCGGTTGGTGCTGATGCTACTGGTCAGCCCCCTCATTTGGAATCATGGCTGAGGTGCTACTATTGGTAGGGTTACACATTTGTAAGACAACTATTGAGCAGCACATTGAATTCTCAAATAGTTGTTTTGAGTTAGTATTAAAAGTAGGGACGGTCACTCTTTTAGAGCAGGAAGAATTTCATGGGGATGATTGAATGAAAGAAGAACATTTCAATTCAATCACTTCCTTTCATTTATCATCCTAGCTTATGACCTAGCTTCTAAATACTTCCACTAAAAATGAATGATAAAAAGAATACCATCACAGGCAGGTTTTAAGTGCCACTTGCTTGAACTTTTGCCCTCCTCTGAAAACTAATACAGATATTATACCCCAAGGGCACCTCAGAGCTCTATTTTTTGTCAACTTCACCTTTGCCAGACAAGGCCAAATATTAGAAGGGAAATTAGGTCAACATTCCAATGAGTTTTGTACATTTTTGAAATTTGATCCATTTTGATTCACTTTAGACAATATAACGGTTAAGTTCTGCATCTGCAAAGTACAGTTCAATCATGATTACTTTTCCTCTCTGGTCATCCTGCAGATTTTTTCCAAGTGGCTCATGCAAACTCTTTATTTTGAACAATTAAACAAGGTTTTCAGAAACCAAACAGTGCATGTGGGTGATTAAATCATTAAATTAGCCTTTTTTTTTTTACTTTTATAACAAAGAATAGGAACAGTGATGGAAAGTCTCAGAACTTCTAAGAATCAGTATATGGCCTTAATATCTGCCAAGAAATAGCCTAAGACCCAAGACCTTCTTCTTGTGTGCCAATGCCAACCTAATGAGCCACATCTGAAATAACTTTCAAGATCTGCTTTCTTAAAGTCTCTGATCATTTTAGGTGGGGTCAATTTTTTCTCCCTACTCTTATAGCACTTTAAAATGAGTTTGCTGTGTACATTTCTGCCTCTTTTTCTAAATTATAAACTGCTCAGGAAATGCATACTCTTCATCTAGGCATCTTTCAAAGAACCTACCACAAAAACTTACATCAAGAAAGGACCCCAGCATGGTGATCACCAGAGGAAAAGGATGTAGAGGGAGTTAGAAGAGGGTATAGGAGGCATAAATGGTGATGGGAGCAGACTTAACCTAGAGTGGTGAACACACTGCAATATAAAAATGATGTATTATAGAATTGTACACCTGAAACTTATATAATTTTATTGACCAACTAGAGGCCTAATGCACAAAGATTTGTGCAAGAATGGACCTCCCTTCCCTGGCTGCTGGCTCAGCCTTCGCTCCAGCCAGAGTAGCCTTTCCACCTTCCCACACTGTCCAGAGGCCCAGAGCAACTAGAGTGGTGCAGAATACCTGTATCATTGCCATGGCGATGATGCACACATCCCGCCCTGCCCCCAGCTGCTTGGCCGCCTGTATATGCAATTAATCTGCCATCTTTGTTGGGTTGATTTGCATACTCACTCCTCATTGGTTGTTGGGTGTTGTGAAGGTATGTCAATTTGAATTTTACTCTTTTATTATTAGATGTCATCCCAATAAATTCAATAAAAATAAAAAGGAATGGGCCTTAGAATGTTTATTGAATTCAAGCTCCCTCCAAAAGCTATTTTAAACTATATATATTTTATTGATTTTTTACAGAGAGGAAGGGAGAGGGATGGAGAGCTAGAAACATCGATGAGAGAGAAACATCTATCAGCTGCCTCCTGCACACCCCCCCCCCATTGGTGATGTGCCCGCAACCAAGGTACATGCCCCTGGCTGGAATCGAACCCGGGACCCTTCAGTCCACAGGCCAACACTCTATCCGCTGAGCCAAACCAGTCAGGGCAAAAGCTATTTTAAACATAATATTTCTGATTTGGTATAGAGAGAAATAGTTTAGAGCTTAACAAAATATAAAGTAATATAAATCTAAAATAATATTCTTTACATAAAATTCTATTGGTTATCTAATTAGGAAAGATCTTAGGGAGTTTTTTAGTAAAGATAAACACTTTCCAAACTGACTCAAAGTGATTGAGAAACCATTAAAGAGGAGAATGGTGGAATTGTAGGATGAGGCTCTTCCTAAGGAAGAGAAAGAGGAAAAATAATACTTACAATTTGCATGGGTTCCTTGAATATTTAAAACTAGCCCAATGAAATTAAAGAAAACTACACTGACAACTTCTATTAGAAGGTGTGGTGACTTTACTTTTTATTATAATTTTTATTAAAATACTAGATATAATTATATACTGAGAAAAGGTATAAACACCTGTGACATTGTTTCCTTAGTTATTTTTTCTTGTGAAACATCTATAATTTTGTTAACCAATGTTACTCCAATAAATCCAGTAAAGGGGAAAAAGTAAATAAGTAAAATCTATACCCTTGTAATATCTTAATAGTGATCCAAATAAAGGATTCTTATTGCTATCAATGTGAGCTCTGTTTCAAAAATAAAACTTTGTTCAAATACAAAAAGTGCATGGTGAGTATTGGGTTCCAACAGAGTATAGTAGAGTTTGTTTGTTTTTGTGAAATTGTAACATTAACCACATGCAGGTATTTTAAACAAAAATATTTGTCTGAGTTCTCTTACCTTGTCTTCTCTTTTTTTACTCAGCTGTCACAAACAACGAATTCCCAAATACCATCACATAACTTCATTTTTTTTATTGTACTGGATACATTTTTATTTTTATTATTATTAAATATTTTAACTTAAATTCTTTATTGTTTAAAATATTACATAAGTCTCCTTTTCCCAAATGACATCTCCCCAGCCACTCCCACCCCTCAGCACGTTCCCAACCAAAGGACTTGTATGAATGCATATGAGTAAAACCAATGGACACATATGCCCCCAACTAACTTTTTTTTCTCCTCCTCTTCCTCCTCCTCTTCTTCCCTCTCCTCATCCTTCTCTTCTTCCCCCTCCTCCTCCTCCTCTTCTTTGTCAATACTCACTGGAAAATATTTTTCCATTGATTTTTAAAAAGACTGGAAGGGAGGAAGAGAGAAACATCTGATGTGAGAGAGACACATCAGTGAGTTGCCTCTTGCATACCAAAGAGGTTGCAATCAAGGTACATGCCTTTAACTAGGTTTGAACCTGGGACCGTTTAATCCAAGGGCCAATGCCCAATCTACTGAGCCAAAGCAGCTAAGACTAATTATTTTCTTAATTCCCTTCCCTCCTTCTCCCACCCTTCTCCCTTGTTATCAAATAGGAATACTCTTCCATAATCTCTTTATATTTCAGGAAAGACATCTCAATAGTACATAAAGCCATTAAGGGATTACTTTACATTGAAACTTTTCTAGGAGGCCTATTATAGAAACATAAATTGTAAAAACATTTAAGTGGTATTTTGATAAAGGTGAAAATCAATAGACTGAGAAGCACCAAATGCTAATTGTCTTTATTATCTTGAGCATTTAAAGATATATTGTACTTTCTGTGATTGTATTTGTAGAACACTGCTGGCAAATGGGGCTGATGTTTGTTGGGATATTCATTGCAGTTTATCATAACACACATAGACCAACAAAATCCAACAGTTCAAATAATGTGCTGCTTGCATGTTTATGCTGGATTCCAATTCTTTGTTCTTCAGGTATCTAGGGACTAGAGTATACAGTTGCTCAGTCTCTAGCCTTAACTTCTTCCTTCACTAATTCTATTGATGGGTTAATGCAGGATTATTCTGCTATATGCTTACAGGGCAGGGCAAAACTAGGTTTATAGTAGTTTATATAGAAAATCATATAATAACTAATAAATAATCATAGAAAAATAAACTCCATCTTGCATACTAACAACTATAAACCTACTGTTGCCAAACCCTGTATAATTTCTTGAATTCACTACTAAAAGGAAGCATTTGCTTTAATATAATTTTGTTAGCCTTTGAAATAAGAACATGGTGTGTTTTTAATTCTCCTCATATTTTTTTTCATCTTTCAGGGTTTTTGACATGAATAGAGAAACAAAGTGATATGAACATTTCAAATGTCCTAAAATATTAAAACAAACAAACCTTTCAATAATCCACAAGTTAGATATCCGTAAGGAAACTTACTTCTGGGTAAAGTATGACCTCAGAGCTATAAACCCTTACCTTCTAAGGGTGTAAAACAAATTATAAAAGACTAGACCTAAATTCTGAAGGTGTTAAAACAAGTTTATGTCCTAAGAATTGGTTTTATTTCTGCATTGGGTCATTAATGTAGCCTCATTTTACCTACTGAGATAGTTCTTCAGTAAGAACTGCTTAATGACATCATCATTAACTTGCTTTTCATTTAATCTTTTCAATATGTTAGTTTTTATAGGGTAAAGGTTATATTTAGAAACTTGTTAGGATCAGAATTCAATGATGTTCTTTTTTGGACAAACCTTGTTATAGATTTCTTTTTATATTGGAAGAACCGCTTTACTCTTTTTACTTTACCTTTTCCCGCTCAGTCTGGAGAGAATAAACAGCTGTCATTTACACAATTTTGTGATATTGAAGTTTATGAAACATGCCTTATAAACAAACTTATTGAAAAGTCTTTGAGAAGCAATAAAGTTTTGCTCTGATTCTTGAGTCTAAACCAAAGCCAAGATGATTTACAACCAACTTCAGTTGAAAGCCACTGCAGTTTTGTTGGTTCTCTCATTTAAGAATTTTGTAAAGCTCATATTCATATTCAGAGTTGAATAACAAAGCTTGTTAAGATCCTTGCATGAAGAAGTTGTGCTGAATAACTTATTTAAGCCACTGCCATATTTATTGCACCACTGAAAACCTGGCATTTGTAAATATTTCTTATTTTTATGGGGTGATTATAGGGTGCCATGCCTTACACAAAATTCTCTTACAAGATTTTTCTATTCATTGGCTAATACGTAAAGTATTTGGCATTCTTATTTTTCTTTTAGAATCGAAAAGAATAAAATAAAATAAAAATAAAAAGGGAACACAAAGACATTTCCAAACTAATAATACACTCAAAATGAAAGTTGCTGAGCTCTTTTAATATCTAAGTTGATGAAATTCTCTGAAAACTGGTGGTTTGCTAGCCTCTCTCTATTGAAAAAGCACTTTCAGCAAACAGTTTGAATTGACCCAAGTGAAACTTCAGTCAAAACATAAAGGATTACATACTATCCACGTGAAATGCTGCCTGGGATTCCCATAACTACAAATACAACATAAGCCTTGATCTCATCTCAGGGACACCATCTTCAGACTGAAGAAAGAGTCCTGAATAACCAGCATTCATAATGTGTCTAGCAATTAAAAGCATTTCATGATATGAGACAAACACAATTCGATTCAAAAGTATCTATAACTTCTAATTTCTTTCATAAAAATAATTTTTTCTAAGTATTTCTTTTCAAGATACCATTTTCCTTTTGAGATAATAGTCATAGAATACACTTTCATGATTTTTATATTTTAGAATTATGTATTTTTTCACTTTTTCAATTATGTACATGTTATACTTACTCAAATTTATACTATACTGATTGTGCCTATGTATATAGACAAACACAGATTGACCCATGACCAAGAAGGAAAGAATCCGAGAAAAATCTTTATTTACTCTCCTATTCACTGATGTTCCTGCTGGGCTTTCTGATCAACAAAGCGCCATCTAGGAGTCAGAAGGAAGGGAGCCCCATTAGTACAGTCCATGGGCATTAGTTTCCCAAGATCCAGAGCAGAATGGCGAAGGGTGAAGAATGGATCTAGAGATCAAAGACTACGCTGTACAGTTTGATTAAAGATAGTAGTTTCTACCCAAAATAGGAAAATCCATAGAGAAAAGAAGCAGATTAGTAGCTGGCAGAGGGTTGGGATCTGGGCAATGGGCAATAACTTCTCAATGGGATTTCCTTTTGGGGATAATAAAAAATTCTGGGACTGGATAGCAGTTCCAGTGATGGTTGCACATCATTGTACATGTTGAAATAATTAGGATGGTTAATTTCATGTATTTTTTTCCCACCATTTAAAAGAAATAATTATTCTTATAGAAAAACTCAAAATAAAAAGTGGTTAGTTCCTCTACCTCAGATGTAAAAGACAATTATATCTGGCATTTGTTTTGAAAATTTAAAAGAAAATTTGTTTTAAGTTGGGACAAGTTGACCCAACTAATAAAGTTCCAATGAAATGGGCACAAGCCCAAGAACAATCCTGTTGACCTAATTAAAAAAAAAACAAAAACATTTGCAAGTTTATTAAGCCTTTACAAACATGTGCATATTTCAACCTTAGAGATTTATTTTGAAAAGATAGCTATTCTTCCTAATCTATACCCTCTCTACCAATTTTCAGTTGTGGCAAACCAGTCATTTCACTGATGTGTTCTTAGAAGCTTTAGAGCTCAGTAGATGGCTTTAATGTGGGGATAGAGAGATTAAAAATATTTGAGGACTAAGCTCCAATGTACATGAACTTAATTGTGGTTTAAAGCAACTAAATAAAAGTACCTAAGTATAAGACTTTTTATGGCTCGCATGAGGAAATGATTCCAAAACCACTGTTTTCTCTAACAAGGAATTCCTTCAGTGTATTTTGGAAACAATTCTATAAATGTCAGTATGTTTTATGCTAATTCTTCATATACAATGCATTAATTTTATGGGGATTTAAATCACTAGGTTTTATTATTCCTTTTACATTGTGTACTTCTTTGAGAAGAAACATGGCTCCTTGATTTATCTTTATACAATGCTTTAATTGTTGAATAGTATAGGGTTCTTAATAATAGTTCAGGTTCCTTCAGAATCTAGTCTGCTGATAACTTTTGTTTAGGTGCCAAAACTCAGACCCCCTTCTGAGTATATGCCTTAATTAGATTAATAGTGTTTTCCTGATTGGGAGATAGTTTAAATGGTTGTAAAGTCTCTTCCTTGGCTAACATTTTTGAATGCTTAAACACACACACACACACACACACACACACACACACACACTCAAATATGTACAGAATCTCATTGAATATTGAATTCTTACAACACTGCTATAGACAAGGCAAGTGTTTTCCCTGGTTTTTTTTAGATGAGGAATTGAGGCTTAGAGATATTATAGGACTTGCTCATGACCAAGCCAGGATTTAACACTAGTTCTTCTGATTCTAAAATGCCAAAATACCACACCATCAAATCTAGAATTGTATTCCATATATATAATAAACTTTCTCTGCCTGTATTCCAGGGGAGATAAGCCTATTTTATCAAAAAGTTTACTTTTAAGCTTTAAACTCTGTATCAAAAGATTAGTTTCATCTAATTTATTGCACTAAATTAAAGGAGACTAATAAGTGTGGATTTAGTTTGCCAGTCTGTCTCCTCCAGATGGACAAAGTTTGACGTCGGTGAATTATGAAAGTTACTATCTTGTAACAGTATTTACACTAATATGATTTATTGTTTGTTAATCATTGCAAAAAAGTTAATCACTGCTTGAGTTTTAGTTTATGTTCTCTGACTATTATACTATTTTTCTTTTTATAAAATGTACATTTTGTTTCCACCTAAAAATATATTGGGAACATTTTATTTTAACAATACATAATCTATTGATATATTTGATGATCCTATATGGTTTATATTGTTTCATTAAAAATGTGTTGTAATTTCTTTAACACATTTCCTCTTGCTGGCCTCTTCAGTTATTTTATTTTCCTTCTTTTTTTCAGAGAAATAAATTTTGTTATCAAAATCTTTATATAGTTTAGATAGCTCCTAGGCTACAAAGGTGCAAAGGAAATTACTGGTAAAAGAGTTTGGACCTTTTAAAAACTTTTGAAAATTTTACTAAGTTTTTCCCAGAAGTGCTATGAAGTTTACACTATGAAAAACAGAGCCTGAGATCTCCTAATCCCCGATCTCCTTGCCAATATTTTCAAAATTTTAATCTTTGCCAGTTTGAGAGTTGAACATTATTTCTTTTTACTGGCATATTTTTAATCTTCTAGTGTATAATAAAAATGATAAATAATATTGAGCATATAAGGAGATGAATATATTTAGTTATACATTTGTTAAACACATTCTCTTTGGTACTATTAAGGACAATGCAGTGGAAATAATTCTTAAATTATAGTAAAACCTTGAGCTTATAAGGGAACTACAAGACAAATTTTGAATTCAAAGAGACTTTTCTTCATCTTTACAATCTTAGATTTTTAGTTTTAGATGGTGACTGGCTTTGCTGCCTTTGAACCAATTAACCTTGAGTACGCTAAAGGAGACACAGTTTCCAGGGACCCACTCTAGTGGACAGGAATCATGCTGTTGTGATAAATTGCAATGTTAGCCCAGTTTCTTCTGCTTGCCCCCAGCCACACTCTGTGCCATGCAACTTTGCAGTGATTTCTTGCTGTGGATGAAATGATGGCTTGTGCTCCACGTTTTATCATCAATGTCAGCTACTGCCATGCTTTGGCCAATGGGATATTAACAAGATGCAAGCAAAGGCTTGAAATGTGCTTGCATTTAGGCTAATTCTCTTGTATCTCAGACATTACCATGACAACATACCAGGGCTAACTTGTGGAAGGATGAGAGATGGTGGCACAAAAACAGGTTTATAGTTGTGAATACATGAAACACAGAGTTTATTCTTTTTATGTATTAATTGTTGTAGCATTTATTTGTACTTCAAATGTAAACCTACTTTTGCCAACACCTGTATGTGGAGCAACACCTGTACTGTATATGGAGCAGAGTAATCCCAGTTGTCTGAGTTGACAGCCAACTGACACTGAAACATCTGTGAAAGCTCAGTTAGATCAGCACAGCCACCTACCCAACCTTCAGCTTTCCCCAGACATATGAACACAAATTTATTGTTATAAACCATTGATGTTTTATGGCTGTTTTTTTTATTATATGGCATTATTATGGCAATAGATAACTGTGACAGCCATCATTAGAAATTATTTTTTTTAATGTTTAAAAAGATGGTGTTGTGAGCTGAGCAAACATCCCAAAGCAATTTATTATATGCTTGCTGTGTGTGTGGTTTTGCGCAAAAACTTATAAAGTAAGTATAATAATGCCAGATTTTAATTTATAGTAGTTTCAATAGATGTATAAAAGGGTGACACCTGGGATGAACATGCATTGGATGTTCAAGGTTAATCAACTACACCTGGAACCAGAACAAGATGCTCCCCAGTGCCCAAAATAATCTCACAGTAGTAAAACGAGCCTTTGTATAAGAACTAAATAAATATTTTTAAAGGATTAAATCACATACAGTTAAGCTTTTGGACATGAAACTCTTGAACAGATATTGATGCCCAAGGCATTTTTCTTTCACATGACTTTTGTAGCTTTAAGTCACGTTTTCTAAAAATAGTAAGATATCAATCCATAAATGTTCACCTTCTCTCATTACTTTAAATCCCTCCATTCCTCACAAACTCCAAGTCCTGACCACTTGCCTGGACTTCAGACAAATGTATTCAATTGCCGGCTAAACATTTTTAACTGGAGGTCTGTTAGGTACCTCCTCCTCACCATATCCAAAAAGAAATCCACTATTTTTCACTGAAAACTGACATTTGGATTTCCTGTCTCTCTGAATGTCTCCACCCATCATCACACCAAGACTTAAGAGTCATTCTTCATCCTTTCTTTCCGTCAGCTTCCTTATAACTTCCAAACCTTCCAAATGACTAAGGTGGTCCACATATTTACAGAAACTATTCATCACAATTTGCTTAGCCAGCAGGAGGCCTGCTATTTGTATTTTAGTAATCCATATTGATCACTAAAATATCAAAGCCATTCATTTTTCACAATAATCTGGTTGGAATTACAACACAGCCCCAAAGTAGAAAAATGTGAGGGCCTGTTTTTAAATAATAATGTCAAAGCATTATTTGTTTTAATGTTCCTGCCTCTGTGTAGGGTTTTGAGAACCGCCTTGTGGAAAACCCCAGGATTTTCCATCTTCTCTGTCCAACAACTACTCAATCTTTTAAAAAATAATTCCCTTTTCCATGCAAGGGTTAAAGGAGAAAAAGGAGATTGAAGAGTTAAAAGACACCAACAGTTATCTGGCCTGAGATTCTTGAAGAAATTGTTAATGCTTAAATGTTCCATGCTTTTCAGTGGCCTGGTGCCTGAACTTAAACAGAACTTCAATAAAAGGCATACAGAAAAAAAAAATAAATGGAATGAAATCTAAGGAGCTTGGCAATTATGGTAGAAATGTTTACCTAAAGAGGAAAAACTAAACATCAAATTTTAAATCCTTTTTTTATTATAAAATATAAAGGGACTGAAAGTTTATCTCTAGAATGCATTGGGCAAATGAAATGCACATGTGTTGAATATACACTGATTTTCCCCAAATAATGAATCTGCCATGTGGTTTATTCAACTCTGCTCTTGGTGTGAAATCCTGAGTGCACAGCAAGGATAACCTTGAAGAATTCAAGAAACTGAGCATATGTGAGTCTTGACAGAGACATACCTTCTTTGAAACAGGTGTCTCTCTACAGATATGACAAACTTGAAGAAACAACTGATTGAAGTAACATGTTCAGTTTAATGGTTTCACTTTGAGTTTATAGCGAACATCAAGTTTTGAATAGGAAACTCCTGATCTATTGTAATTGGTGTGAGTGTGTTTGTGTGTGTGTTGGGATGATACATAGTAAATATGATATGTTCACTTTTGGTATATAGGAAGAAGAATCCAATTTTAGTTCGCATACTAATCAAGAAGAATTTTGTACATACTTACCCCATTATACACAAAGCTCAAAGAATTCAGAATGAAAATTATCAAAACATTGCAGGGTTGTAACAATAAAAGGAACTAGTTCTCCCATTAGTGGGAAAACTGGGGAAATTCTAAAAAGTTCTATAGGTTAATTAATAACATTGAGTCAATATTATTTGCCTGTTTTCAATAATAGTTCTATCGTTATATAAGATATTAACTTATAGTAGGGGAGATATATAGAGGAACTTTCTCAACTCTTTTTGAAACTGTTTTGTAAGCCTAAAATTATATTCAAATAAAAATTAGAAAATAATAAAGATCTTAAAAAAAAATAAACTGATCCCCTAATAAGTGATTTGAAGCAATAGGCATTTATGCAGCAGATATTATAAAAAGTCAGCTTTAGGTAATGCTTCTAAAGTACAATATGCATTCATAAAAATACCGATCACTTTATTAGTGTAATATTGGTCCTGAGAAAAATCTCAGAGTACAATGTCAGTGAATCAAGAATACATTCAGCAAGTTTGAATAACACAGGGAGACCAAGAATTCAGGCAACATCTGAGTAAAGAGATCTCTAGAGAGAGCTTAAATAATTCATTAGGGATACAATGAAAAATAAACATCAAAACACAACTACTAAATATAATTTAATAAATACAATTGTGAGTAACTAAAAAGGGCCTCATGCCCTGGCTGGTTTGGCTCAGTGGAAAGAGCGTTGGCTTGCAGACTAAAAAGTCCCAGGTTCGATTCTGGTCAAGGGCACATGCCCAGGTTGCAGGCTCAATCCCCAGTAGGAGGCATGCAGGAGGCAGCAGATTAATGATTCTCACCATTGATGTTTCTATCTCTCTCTCCCTCTTCCTTCCTCTCTGAAATCAATAAAAATATATTAAAAATAAAATAAATAAATAAAAAGGGCCTCACAATGTTATGAGGGTTAAGTATTAATATTCAATATTGAATATACAAAGGACTTAGTACAGTGCTTGGTACATAGTAAGTTTCCAATTAATGGTAAATATTAAATATACAATTTTTATTTCAACACAGAAAATCAAGGATTCTCAACAACCCTTTGGCTGCTTAATAAAATTGAGTTTAATAGGTTATGTTGGGTGGAACCCAAGGTGAGTTATCTTTGCTATATAACAAATTATCCTAAATCTTAGTGGCTTAAAACAATATTTATTACCTCTTCATTTCTGTGTGTCAGGAATCTGAACACAGTTTAACCAGGACCCTGGGCTCAGAGTCTTTCATAAGACTACTAGAAGCCCAGTGCATAAAAATTGTGCTTGGTGGAGGATGGGGGGAGGTGTCCCTGGGCCCAGCCTGTGTCCTCTCACAATCCAGGAGCCCTCGTGTAAGGTCCCTGGCGATCATGATCATGGCCTGTCAGGGTTTTTCTCCCCTTGGCTGCTGGCAGCTGGCCCTGCCCCCACCACTGCCACTGATTGCCATTTGTGCAGCACTGCCTCCCCCTCCCCCACCACAGGATTTCCAGATCCATCGCCCCTCAGAAGCTATAAGGCCTGTGCCCCACCCACCTGCCATAAGTGGCCTGTGCCTCTCTCCCTGTGGCTACTGGTCAAGTGGCCTGGGTGTCCCTCTGGGGGGTGATTGTTGGGCGATGGCGGGGCCCTCCTGACCAATTGAATTGCATCTCTCTTGGCTGGCCTGGTGCCAGTTCATGTCATAGTGTGGTCATCTGGATGGTCGTTCTGCTGTTGGGTCACTCCGTCGATTTGTATATTATGCTTTTATTATTATAGATAATCAAGGTGTTGATGTGGACTGCAGTCATCTTGACTCAGTTCAGGTTCTTACAACGAACTACCAAAGACTGAGAAGCTTATAAACAGCAAAAATTTATTTCTTACCTTTCTACAGGCTGGGAAGTCCAAGATCATGTGTCAGCATGATTGGGCTCGGGTGAAAGCCCTCTTCTGGGTTGCAGACAACTGACTTCTCATTGTATCTTCACATGACAGAAAAAGTGAGATAGCTATCTGGGTTCTACCCTCATGACTTTGTTACCTCCCAAAGCCTTGTCTCCTAATACCATCACATCAGGAATGAGGACTTAAACATATCAATAGTAGAACACAAACATTCAGTCTGTAACTTAAGGCTCAGCTGGGGAAGAACCCACATCTGAGCTCACTCATGCAGTTGTTGGCAGGATTCAATTCATTGCTGGGTGGTTGCACAGAGCAACTCAGTTTCTCATTGGTCATTAGTTGGCCAGAGGCTGTCCTTTATTCCCTGCCATGTGGCATCTCTGTAGGGTGCTCACAGCATTGCAGCTCACTTCCTCAAAGCAAGCAAGCAAGAGCTGTCAGTCAGAAAGGGTGGCAGTAAGATAGAAATCACGATCTTTTTGAACTGCTTGATTTAAGCAAGTCGCATTATAGACCTCTAGTGTTATAGACAATTGCATGGGCTCTAGAGTGGACTCGGCAATTTTCCTATAAGTAAAAATATGAATAATTTTAATACATATTTCATATTGTGTTTGTGACCATTAATTGAATGGATATACATAAATCACCTGGTAGACTGCCAGTTGATAATAGTAATAATAGTACCTAGCTAACAGAATTGTTGAGAGGATTAAGTGAGATGATGAATGGAAGTTCTTAACATAAGATGCGGATAGCAAACATTCAATACATCGTGTCTACTGTCATCTATGTCTTCATTCCCATCCCTAGAGAAAGAAGGATCTTCCCTTCGTAGGTGCTATTCTCCCATCTGCCCTTCCCCCAGGTTAAGTGATTTACCTATAGAAGGTCAGAAGCCAACCCAATAGGACCCTAATGTTCCTGACAGTTAGCTTGTCTCACTATGGCTATATGACTCGAGATATTTCTGTGCCACTTGTCCAGTTGCTAATGAGAAGGATGGGCAGATGTGTGCAGTGTCACACAGTAAGTGGAAGAAAGAGGACACAGGCTGTCAGAAACATTGGAGGGACTCGGGTATCTGGCATGAGCATGATGTCAGCTAGGATCTCTAACACACACAGGCTTCAGCAAGGGGAGGTGGCCCTTCGGGCACAGAGCCATGGGACCTATCTATAAAGCCTGGAATGAATGGGGACACTTTAGAAAAAGTACTCTTAAGAACACAAGTTTGAGCAGACTCCTGTTGAGGTCCCACTAGGAAATGCTGTTTCTCAGCTGTCTGGATGGAAACAAAATGGTGGCAATTTTAGAGAAAAAACAAACTTGCTCTTACTTAAACCCAAATAGTAGAATAAATACTAGAATCTAGAGCCTTTTTAAAGTCATTTCAAAGCTGCAGAAAGAAACAGTAAAAGTTGACTAAGAATTAATGCTATATAGTTATCCATATAAGTTGACTGGTAAATAAAGTATAGTGTGATTATTATAATATTGGCCATAGACCGTATAAATATAGAGAATTTCCTGTAATCGAGGACTAAGCCTCTTAAATGAAGTAAGAAACACTGGACATTTCACATGATTTTTACAACCAAAAGAGAGCTCTGGAAATTAAAGGTCCTGAAATGAGTTCTACCTTGCATCAAATTCTAGGGGAATGTACATTTTCTGGTTTAAGTAACAGAAATTCCTTTTTCCCATCTTCCCCAGCTCTGACCACCCCCACAAACTCACTGGCCACCTGTGGTGTTACTGACCTGGCATCATATACAACAAAGACAGAAGGGAACTGAGGGACAGACAAGAAGTCCAAAGAAAACTTTTAAGATGGTCCCCATGACAACCTGATAGGCAGCAATGGCAGGAGATGCAGGAGTCCTGCCTCTCCTCCTGGGGGCCTCTGTGCTAGGCCTTGCAGCTCTCCTTGCCTCCCATAGCACCCACTCTTCGACCTCTGCCCAGAGTGACTTTCGCCCCAGCTGCAGTCTGGCCATGCGCAGCAATTGGGGCAAGTATGCCAAGATGGTCTTGCAGGCATAGAACAAGCACCTGGAGGCAGTCCCCAAGCCACTCCAGCCACCCTGCACCTTGCTCTCATCACTGAGGGGGGACACCTAATGGAGGCGCCAAGGAGCCCGGGGTCCCAATGCCCCCCCTTCCACTGGGGTGCAAGGGCATCGCAGGCAGGAAGAGGACCCTTGCAGAGCTCCCTGCACCTGCCTCCAGGGCTAGGCTGGGCTGGATGTGGACGATGCTCCTGCTAATAGGGTGGGGAAATCTTGCTGGTATGCAGGTTGGACAACTAGACAACCCAAATGACCTGGACAACTGGTCAAAACCCTTAATGAACTGGACAACTGGGTAAGTCCAATGATGTGGCTTATATTACAAAACTGCGACTTTTGGACAACTTTTTGGAACATCCCCACTGACCAGAACAAGGACTGTTATCCAGGAGGTTGCAAGGCTTTGTGCAAAGGATGCAAAGACTTGAGGGAAGAAGGGACAACTGGGATCTGCCCCAATCCTCCTCCACTTCTTTGGCTGAGGCATTCCCAGGTTATGTGGAAAAAATACTTTTTTGACAAAAGTTTTTTTTTATTAACAAATGAAGTTCTGCTCTCTCCCTTTTAAGCCAAACAGACAAACTAACAAAAATTTAAATGTTACCTGTTAAACAAACACATTTGGATAAAACCAAGCAACCCATAAAGGGAAGCTCTTTGGGGAGAAAAATATGTGTGTGTGTATATGGAAATATAAATACATATACACAATACACAGATATATAATACTGCCTCCAAAAGAATAATATATATATATTATTTATTTATTACATATATTTTTTATTTTAAGATTAAAAGATAATGAGGCATGATATCAGAACAGAATAAACAAAAGATAGTTCACAATTACATTTAAAAATCATAACAATGACATCTTTTAACTACCTGAACTTCCAAAATTTTGAATTTTTCCAATAATTAAATGGAAAGGTTAATAAGTAACAAGAATAAGACTTTTAAAACAAGAATAACTTCTCAGGATGAATGACCAAAAATCTGGGGTATTTTTAGGGAATTATGATCGTTCCTATATGATGGGCAGATATATAACTTAAGCAAATTTGGGAAGGGAATCCTGTGGAGTGTTTTATTGATAAAGAGTATTTGGCCCCTATATGTCTATATGCTAGAATGTACTTAGCAGTGTTCTTGAGAATACCAACTGGCCCTCAAGCCTGATCCTGGGTTTTGGAAGAAATCAGGGCAGTCCAATGCCAGCAGTAATGGGGGGAGTGAGGGTAGTGGGGTGAAGGTCAGGGATGAACATTATGGAGTGGTCATGTTACAGGACAGTTAGGAGTTTGACCTTGACGCTGAAATTCAAAAGACATGGATTCTAATTACAGTTCATGCCTTTAAAGAGCACTAGACTTCTGAAGATTTACCTTACTTTGATAAAGCATCTCTCACCCTTAACAGGAGTAATGAGACATAGCAGTTTACTTTTATAAGGATTAAATGAGATAAAACTCTCAAAATAGTACACAGGACATTTGAAGACCTCTATAAAAATAGCCACTATTATCATGACCCTTGTATTTTAGATTTGGAACCACTTTATGTAATCTCCCCTGCTGATTGGCCCTAATAATACCCAGGGATATCTTAGAAGAAAGGAATTAAGAAAACAACTTCATAATTAGCTGAATATATTAGGTTTCACATTAAGTACGGCAGAATGGGTTAGAACTTGGACTAATTTTGAAGATGACTGAGTTTAAGATCCAGTTATGGAGCAGCAATGTAACCTTTAACAACTGTTGAACTCCCCTAAGTCTCATTTTATTCATCTGTGAAATGGAGTAGATAATAATAGTTCCTTACTTGTTGGATGATTGGATGGAATAAATGCTCATGAAGGACTTGACATGGTGACTGGTGTATAGCAATTCCTCAATAAATATTAGCTATTAAGAAAAGTAATAGAATAATTATATGCATTAAAAATTAAAGAACATTACCAAATTTTAAATTAAATAACATGTTACATTTGGGTGGTAGTCCTATACTGAATATATAAAGCAACAAATAAAAAAATAAAAGTGAAAGCAATCCCATTAGATTATCTGAAGCCAACAAAACCAAATAAAAGCATAAAGACATAGTCTTATATAAACATCTGTGAATACAGAGAAAATATTTTAGATTAAAAAAATTTCCTTCTAATTTATATTTACTTCATTTGGTACATGCTCACAACTGCTAAGTCTTTATGTAACCAATTGAGTTATAGGACATCTAGCTGGTATCGCAGAAAATTGTTTGGTGTGGGGCAAATAGCCCAGACATCTGGTGTCAAAAGCAATATAAGTGAGCAAAGAAGAAACACAGGAGTGATATTTTTTCTGACTCAGATGGATTCCAAGCAGGACACATTTTGAACAGTTTTGCAGTTAAGAAAAGCAATTCTTCTGTTTGGTGGAGAAAAGATTGAAGGCAAATTGCAGCAGACAGAAGGAGATTAATTCAAAAGTGTCCACAATTACCCATTTAGGGAACAATAGTGGCTTCGATACTGGTGGTAGATGAGAAAAGAAACTGATGGATCATAAAGTATTTGGGAGACTGAACCCAAAGAAACTGGTAGTTGAGAGATTTGGGGCAAGATGGTAAGAGAAATATGTCAAGAATAACTAAGAAAAGAACAAAAACCTAGTGATCGAATGGATGGATGATGATGATTGCTGACATGGGAAGCACAGACGAGCATGTTGGAGAGATGGGAGGTGTGATAGTAATGAGAGTGGAATTAAGTTAAATAATAATAAAAATATAAAGAAAATATACAGCAAAGGTGAAAAAACAACAAAATGGAAAATATAATATTTAAATGGAAGATCTAAGAAAGGAGCAGAGCAAAGCATGATTTCCTAAAAGCATCAATGTTTTTAAATGGAGAATGGGTCTGTTAATATCATAATATAGGTGGGATGAAGTTGTCTAAAGAGAAAATGCTTGTCTGAGAGCAAGCACAAAGCTCCAGAATCATTTTTAGAATGCCTGTGGAACAATGCTCACCATAAATCAAAGGGAATGGAGGCTTAGAAAGGACTGGTCACCCAACTAATAACTAGCAAAGCCAGGTGGCTATAACTCTAATGGCCATGCTATTTCTCCTTTATCATGCTGTACCTTATTGTAACAGGTGCCCTGAGTGATTTCCAGAGGTCCCTATGCCAATATCTCCAGCAAAGATATGGTGACTATTGACTGATTTTTTTCTTTATTTTTTGCTTGCCTACCAAATAACTTCTTGTTTTTTTCTTACAGAATGCTTATTTCTATTTAGGTAAATCCCCTCCACCAGAAGAGTCCTGCTGATGAAGCTGTTAAGGACCCTGTGCTTCCTATAACAAGCTCATCCCAGAAAAAAACAATAGACAGCTTCTTCCTGGAACTGGAATTAAGAGCAGAGTGAGGCACAATTTAAAAACAATGGGATCATAACCAGGCTGTCAAGCAGTTCCTGCTGCCTTGTACGTTATACATCCCAGTGTGTTCTTGGGGCTGCTTTGTGATTCACTTATTTTCCATTAATTTCTGTTTTGGCTTAGATCAGGCAGATCCAGTTTCTGCTTTATTTCAACCAAAGAGTGTCCAATGCAACAGTAAATCCATCCTATGCAGAAGATCAAGGAGCTGTGAGCAGGAAGTCATCTCACTCTTGCAGCTCTGGCCCCAGCATGTTCTGTTCTAGAGCTAAAGGAAGAAGGGTTAGTTAACTCATAACAAGTGCATGAAAAGGGGTGTTTAATAAAGTTCTACAACAGCAGTTTAGGGGTGGTGGCTAATCTCTCTCCAGCCTGCTTAATAAAAAGAATTATTCTTAGGGAAAGTTGGATTTGAGCAGAGTTTGGAATGAAGTGGTAAAAGAGAATTGATAGGTGATAGGAAGTTGCTTTTCAAGTACAGAGTTGTATGAAATTTCTGCCAGAGATGGACTTTTACTAGGTATAGACAATGGTAGTTAAAATGTATCCATGTTTGATGATTGATAACCTGGCCTGGGTCAAACCAGATGTTCAGATGACGTGAGCCTTATAGAAACATATGAGAAAGAAGAACATGTGTCCCTTGGATGACAGAAGGATAACATGTGTAACTTGTACATACCTGGAACCAAAACATCCCTAAGAAAAGTGAATCTAAGGCTGCACCTTGGACACATTCCCTCTGCACTTGCAGAAGGAGGCACAATGCCTTCACAAGACCAGCACTGAGAGAAACTGACTTCCAGCACAAATGCTAAGAAGGCCTGAGGTTCCTCCTGAGAAATGGACTCCCATCATTTTGGGGTTTGAAGCTGAGCATTGTCCTGTCTCTTTTCAACTTAAATCTTTCTGATTAAAATGGTTTGTTGGCAACTTCCTTTTCCTTTGAAAGTGTTGTTAAAATAGACTTTTACTTGCTGTCATTTTTAAAAATTATTTCTGAAAGCAGGAAATACCTATGTTAGGATATTTCACCTACATTAATGTCCTTCACTTATGTTAGGGGCGTTATATTCAGGAGATTCTGAAAAATATATGTAAGATAGAAACAAAAGGAAGACTTTACATGTATACTTTTGCCTGGTTCTGAAGCATACTTTACAGTAAAAATTATATTTAATATGTGATGCAGTTGTATTAAGATAAAATATGTTTTTATCTTTTTAAATATTTTTATTTATTTCAGACAGGAAATAGAAACATCATTGATGAGAGCAAATCATTAATTGGCTGCCTTCTGTACACCCCCTACTAGGGATCAACCTGGAAACCTAGGCATGTCTCCTGACCAGGAATCAAACCATGACCTCCTGGTTCATAGGTCAACACTCAACCACTGAGCAATGCCAGTTGGGCTGTTTTGCTTTTACAGTCTTCACTAGAGGCTTGGTGCACAAATTCATGAAGCAGTGTGGTCTCTTGACCTGGTCTGTGGGATCAGACCAAAACCAGTTCTCTGACATCCCCCAAGGGGTCTCAGATTGCAAGATGATGCAAGCCAAGCAGAGGGGCCCCACTGGTGCATGATCAGGGCTGGGAGGGACATGGGAGGTTGGTCAGCTGGGGAGGGCCTGGGGGAGGGTTCCAGTGTATGTCTGGTCTGTCTTGCTTAGTCCTGATTAGTGGGACCTCAGCAGCAAACTAACCTAACAGTTGGAGCATCTGCCCCCTGATGGTCAGTGCACATCATGGTGACTGGTCAACTGGTCAATTGTCTTCCCTTTGGTGATAAGTGAGTGGTTGAGTGGCCTTAGCCTATCATTAGCATATTGCACTTTGAGGTTGAATGGATGACCAGACTAGACACTTAGCATATTAGGCTTTTATTATATAGGACATATTTTGTATTAAAGCCCATGTTTTTAGTTACATCTTTTCTTAACTTTTCTCAAGGGAATTAAGTCATATTTTCAATTTGTATATTCATCACATATGAAGCCAAAGTTGTCTGTAGTTCTTTGTTGTTGTTAAGTTATTCACTGATAGATCATTTCCATTTTATGTTTTTTACTCTAAAATATATTTTATATGCATTTATAGTTGTCATCATGAATACATTAGCTCTGAAGAACCTTTGATAAATTCTCTGGTACAATCTCTTCATTTTACAGATGAGAAAATTGAGCCCCAAATGATTGAGCTGACCTAAGTCACACATTCAATAAATGACAGATATGGGATTCCAAATTGAATTTTCTCATTCTACTTCCAGGGCTCATTTTGCCACAAAACACTAACTTGAAACATTTTCAAACACTTGCCCCTCTTTTGTGGAATAAAAATGTTGATGTCACATGTAAACTGTTGCTGGCTCATTCTATTAAGATATAATAGCAGTATTATTGCTAGACTCAGTCCTTCTGCTCAAGCACACAATTAGCTGTCCCAACTACCTGAATGAACATTATCCATGATATGGTGAAGATAATCACACTGTTTACTTGCAACCTTTCTCATTTTCATTCTAACTTTACAGTCATACTAAATGAATTTGGGTATAAATACATTTATTACTTCAGTTTGCAATTATTTGAAATTAGAAAACAGTTATTGAAATAAAAGTTCTTTTGGGGGGTTACTCTAATATAGTGTATTAATTTTAATTATATTATTCATGATCATAATGTGAATTTATCCTTGTTTCTAAATTTTCTTACACAGAAATCTATTTGTCCAAGAATTTCTAGAGGGCTTATAACCAGAGTACTTAGAGCTCTTAGAGGAGAGCAAGATTAGCACAATAACAGCTTTCTTTTCTTTTAAGAATATTTTAAGTAGATAAATTGATATCACATTAAAGTTGGAATTATATAGCAGATTTTTTTTTTGTCTGAGCTTCAGGCAGGTAGGACAGTTTCTACTTAGAGTTCTTAAACTCTTCAAATATTAAATATGAATGTCTTACAGAAAATATGTTCTACATCATTGTTAGTCTGACACAAGGGTCATTTTCTTCCATATTTAAATTTAGACTATTTTTTAAAAATTTGTGCTTGTTTAATAGTTCTGTGAACTTTTTAAATTATTTGTGTTTGAATTATTCTTTTCTACTAATTCAATCAGAAAGGTTATATTCTTATTCATGGGAAATATGTATTTTAAGACATTTTAAATGTTTTAATTAATAAAAGTTATTATTTAGGTTCTTCGTTGCTTTCATTGTGTATGGACAAATGAAAAAAACTTAATTTTAGGGGGAAAAGCTTGATTTCCTCTCCCAGTGACATTTCAAATTCAAAGGAGTTTAAGAACATTACTAGAATAGTCCTTTGGTATAATATTTGACAGATGGAGATGAATAAGGGGAAGCAGCTTTGGAACTCTCCCACTAACTACTCATAAAAGAAATGTCATCCCCTTTTTCTTCGTTTTCACTTAATTCCTTAAAAGTTGCCTCTCATTTTATTGGATTGTTAAATTTCCTCAGTTAATCTTTCTCTTGGTCCTCATTACCCTGGTGTATATTCTTTCATTATTTAGAGTGTCCAGAAAATTCCTTTATAGGATTGTTGGCATGCCTTTTTGAGAACAAACATGCACATGCAAAAAAGATATTTTTATTTCTTAACAAAGTCAGCAGACTTCCTGCTACACAAAATGGTTGGGAAGTTAGTAAGCACCTTGGAAATAACTAAAATTGTTTGTGTCTAGCTAGTATGTTGGAGAGTAATGACCACCAGTTTTCATGACCAAAAATCTATTAGTGATGGATCCTCAGTCCAACAGAAAGACTAAGTCCATATACTTTGGCCTCTCCAGGTGATAAATAAATAATGATTTTTCATAAGTCACCTAAGTCAGGTCTCACAGTAGTTTTTATCTCCTCTTTCTTCTCATCTGTTGTGTTCCCCCTTGTTCTGTGCTGTTTTATAGAAATATGGAATAGCGTCAACTTTTGAAGCAAATGTATTTTTTCTTTGACACATTCTTTTTTAAAAGCCTGAATTCTTCCAAACCCTGTGTTGTAGAGGAGTGCCCAGGCCTGGGTGTATCACATGGGTTACCCAGATCTGCTCTGCTGGATCTCAATGTCCCTGATAGGGTCACAAAATGTATAGAGGGTAAACAGATATGACTCTGTGTGTGTGTGTGTGTGTGTGTGTGTGTGTGTGTGTGTGTGTGTTAGGCCAGGGACTGCCCCATATCATGTCTTAAAGGATTCTTGTTATTAGAGTTTTATATTCATTTATTTAAATAATGATTTTATTCCTTAAAATAATAAAATGGTCGAAAGCCAGTGCTCTAAGAGGATAAAGATATTAGTCAAAGCACTCTGAAAACCAGGTTAAATTCACTTAATTATCTTTTAGTGCAGTCATTCACAAAGAAAGGAAGATGAAGAAATTATCTCTAAATTTCTCCAACTTCTAGCTCAAAAATTACTTGAGAAGTTCGGTATTTTTTTCCTTCCAATATATTCATTACATCAGGCTACTTTACTTAAAGTTGTAATTTTTGTGAAGGCACTTCTCAAATCTAGGGCCAAGTGTCCTCATTTGTAGAATTGTTGTGGATACTTAGTAATCTCAAAAGTACTTCTAGGATCCAAAGTTCTAGGATTTCAGTCTTTATATAATGCTTTTGTAAATCTATAGGGACACAAATGATAAAAGTTGAGTGTTTGCAGCTTTTGCTCTCCTCTACATGATAATAGATGTTTATTTTAACACTCTCCCACTCTTTCTTCTTCATTCTGCTATAGTTCTTACATTTGTAACTAAATATATCTAGGGAAGGGACTGTAGAAGCTGTGTACATGTGTTTGTGTGTGTTGGGGCAGGGGTGAAGACAAAGAGGGTTTTTCTGGAAGCAGGTCATTAGAGCCAGCTACATAGGAATAGCTGTGGTATATAAAAGCAGCGGATCAGAAAGGGGCAATAAAAATACTTTAAAAATATTTCTGTGATCTATATCTAAATGTCAGGGTATTTTGAAAAGATTTTATTGCATGGGTTAATGGTCTTTGCTCTGATATATACCTTTAGGATTAAATTACTAGGATCATAGCTCAGGAGTATTCTAGAAGTCAGCATTGCTTAGTGAAATGTGTTAGACCAGAGTATGAACTGTAAATCTAGCAAAACTATGGGAATATTCAAAACTCATAACAGTAACCCTTCTGCTACTCTGTGAACTGCTACTACCCACCTACCCACAGAGATGGCCATGCAAATTAAAATATGCCAGTGTCCATGAGGAACTGAGCCATGACTCTCTTGGTCTCTGCCTCCCTATCTACTATCTCTCTCTTTCCTCCTTAATCCATCTCTGCTCCTCCATTCTCTGCATGTCTAATTCACTCTTCTATCTCTGCCAAGCAGCTTTCACTGGTTGCACTGGGGAACAATTTGCTCATAGCTCCTAGGTATATAACACCAGGACATCAGCAGAGATTAGCTAATTTTTTTTTTTAGTTCCAATTCCAAATCCATAGCAGAAAGAATTTGGCTAGCCCAGCTCTGTCCAGGTGTCCACACCTGGTGACAGCCTGGGCCAGGCAGTTAAGTATACGGAAGTACCTCCTCAACCATGAAGCTCCAAACAAATTTAGAGGACCATTAATATTCCTCAATTCTTAAATCTACCGTTTCTAAAATCCGAGGATCCTATGATCTTTTCCCACACAGGTTAAGAATATCCTGTGCTTCCACAATCCTCCAATTTGCCACATCATTAAGAATTACACATAGTCCATTACCCATGAGCAAACAAATGCACACACTGTAATGGAGAGGGCCTGCACACTGGACCATGCATTCTCTCACTGCTCACTTCAACCCTGCCGACAAAGATTACAAGACATTATTTGCCCCAGGCTTCTGTTTCTGAAAGCAGGGATTCTCCAGTGGCCAGAGATTTATCACTGCCCGTCTTTCCTCTAGAGTGTCCTGAGTGTTTTCTGCCTGTCTCCAGGCATTTTGTTGGTACCAATGTCAATAGAGCAGAGATCGTTTCTGAACAACCTATGAATGTTAACTTATAATTTCTCGAAAAGATAGCTGACTAACAAGTCTCACTGCCACAGAGGTAATTAAGGCACTTTGTCTGAAAACAATGGGGTGCCACCTTCATTGCACAAGAAGCTTTCTGCAGGCCTTGTCTTATTTAGTCAGATTGTGCAGAACTAAACTGTGCTTGCCCAAAATTCATATGCTGAAGCTAACCTCCAATGTAACTGTTTGGAGATATGATGTTTAGGGAGGTAATTAAGATTAAATGTGTCGAAACTGATTTGGCTCAATGGGTGGAGCGTCAGCCTGTGGACTGAAAGGTCCCAGGTTCGATTCTGGCCAAGGGCATGTAACTTGGTTGTGGGCACGTCCCCAGTGTGTGTGTGTGTGTGTGTGTGTGTGTGTGTGTGTGTGCGCAAGAGGCAGCTGATCGATATTTCTCTCTAATCGATGTTTCTAACTCTCTATTCCTCTCCCTTCCTCTCTGTAACAAATCAATAAAAAATATTTTTAAAAAAGAGATTAAATGTGGTCATAAGAGAGTAACCCTAATCCAATAGAACTGGTATTCATTCATATAAGAGAGAGACCAAAAATTATGCGAGGACACAGGGAAAAGATGGCTGTCTGCAACCCAAAGAAAGATCTGTCACCAGAAACAAACCCCAACAGTAGATTGAACTTGGACTTCTAGCCTCCAAAACTGTGAGAAAATAAACTTGATTTGCAAGCCACCATTCTGTGGCATTTTGTTATGGCAGCCCAAGGAAGGTGAAAGGGTGACACTTGACACATGTTTGAAAACAAAAGAATGGATATTGCTCTGTGGCCCCAGCCATCCCCAGGGCGCATGATCAGGTTCTTTCCCCACATCAATTTCTCTAGTAGCATTAACATCTGATTGCCACTTAGCTAATCTGATCATCTCTGCCCTGATCTGAACTGGTCACCAAGACAAGCGAAAACCCTGAATCGACCCTACCACCGTCTGCTGTGTTTCAGTTGTCTAGACATAGTCATAAATAGCTGGATGACTGCCCACTGTAAATTTTTAATGAGAGATTTTGAAATTAGAAAAGGAGGGAAGCACTTGCAATTTATGGCTTAGAGTTATGCAATAAGCAGGGGCCCACCTCAAAAGCCGGCTCTGGATAGCCATCAGCTCCCTCACATCTCCAGCTCTCTTGGTTATACAAGCTCAAAACATCAATCCTATTTTTATCCTCCCCTCACCCCAACTTTTGCCATTAAAAAAAATCCCAAGATATTTCCTTCTGATTCTCAGATTATAGAATGAGATTTTGAAATGATTTAGAAAGTATCACATTTAAATTTAAAAAAATTATTTGGAGATTATCTGTTACTCTGATTAAGCAGTTCTTAAGTAGGTTGGGTAAATGACTGATTTAAAAAGATGAAGCAGAGATAGGTCTTCTCCCCAGAGGATATCTGTGTATGCAAAGAATCTTGGAAATGCACAGGTCAGGTATCTTGAAGCCTGTCCATGCACTGGTGGGTGCTACTCCTAGAAGATAACTTGTATCCTAGAATCCTTCTCTGTCATCTATTTGTATCTACTGAACTCTGTGTCTATAGAAATTTAATATTCAGAGAGCAATATAGCTGGACTATATTCTATTAAAATGTGTTCATTGAATTAGGCTATATTACTGCACTCTCATAAAAGGAAAAAAAAAACATGTTTAAATTTGTATACATTACGTGTATTTTCTTTTTCTTACAAAATTTTAGTAGAAGACATTGTTCTTGATGTTACCTGATATGTTTTCTACTAAAGATCCTGGTGATAAAATATATTTTTTCTAGTTTCTCCCCACTGAGCTTCCTTTTAGAGGAAATAAAAAATTATACAACTCAACATGTTTACCTTTTTTCTTGGCTCCCAGAAATCCTATAACTAAATTTTATTCCCAACAGCAAGAATCAATCTAGTCTAAGCCTTAGAAATTATCCTTTAATTTTAAATACTTATTTAATTTTTTAAAGTTATTTAACCCACAGAGTATCTTCTTAGGGGGAACAGGCAGGACATAAATTATAAAAAAGAAAATGTTATTAAAACAGCAGACAATAATGACCCTAAAATGCATTATAAGTAACCATTTTTTGATAGAATAAAAGATACTATTCTTTCAGTATCGAATTGGTAGAGTGAATGATACTTTCGGTGCAAAGATGATACTAGATGTTTAACTATGGGATATTATTTTATACTTGATCCCAACTGCCCTCCCCTCCTGGCCTGATTACCCCCAACTGCCCTCCCTGCCAGCCTGATAACCCCTGTCTCTGCCTCAGCCCCACAACCCTGGCTTTGTTTTAAAGGACATCTGGAAGGTCTCCCAGAAGGTCTCCTGATCTAATTAACATATTACCTTTTTATTAATATAGATGTGTATATTTCTAAAATCTCAACATATTTCACTCTATAGCTATTTTCTCCTATATTATCAGTTCACTCCTCTTAGTATCTCCAACAATGGACCCATTAGAATCTTAAATCCATTGATACCTATCATCACAATGGTACCTCCACCACCACCAGGACACACACACACACACACACACACACACACACACACACACCTCAGTTTCTTCTCTGCGTACCTTATATTCCATGGACCCTCATTATAAATGCTCTCTTATATAGATGATTTATTCCTTTGTCCCTTTCTTCCTCCTCTGACCCTAGAAAAACTCCAACCCTGATTTAATCCAACTCATTTCAGATTCTACAACTGCACTCAAATAGCTAAACTTTACTGAAAGAAAACACTAGCCATCTTGACTGGTGACTGGCCTCACTTTGTATTTATGATAGCAAATCTCAAGTGGACCCTCACCACTGGCAGGCAGCCCTAAGGCTGATTTCACTCTCTAGTCTCCCATCTGGCTAGTTAACACTTTTTAATCACCTCCTCAAACCTCAAACACCCCTTCTCCACTATGTACTCTTAGTCGATGATTTGGCTTCTCATTTAACTAAAAAAATAACAGCAATTCTAAGAAAAGTTCTCCCCTACTCATCACCACCTTATACATGGCTGGTCTCTGTACCCTAATGCTCTGCCTTCTGCTGTGGTAAATGAATGGTCTGGGCTCCAACTTAAGAATGATATTTCTATTTGTTCTCTGAATCACTTCTTACCATCTCCCTCAAGGATTTTACTCCTGTAACTTTCTCTTTTCTCTACAGCATTGCCAATGTCTGTTTTCCTTGAATCATTATAGTTGGCATACAAAGGTGCTGTAATAGTTTTATTTTACAAAATCTTATTTGATCTCACACCCCCTCTTATAGCTTCTGAATTTCCTGGCTTTGCTATAAAACAAACCTGAAAGTGCTGTCTATATCAACTTTTGCCCTACAACCCATTCTCTCTCAAAAGCACTCAGATGAAGCTTCAAACCAACACTCTCCCTAATTTTCTTGCTACTAAAACTCTAAGGTCAACAATGATCCTTATATTAACAAATCTAACTGTAAATTTTCTATTTCTTTTTATCTTTTGAATAGCAAAGCTGACCATTCTTGCCTTGAAACCTTTTCTTCTAGCTTCTGGGAAATCAATATTCTTGCTTTATTTTATTTTTTTTCCAATTGGCATCAGTCCCAGCTTTGCCATGGATGGGTGTTTGGTCTATCACAAGATACACCATCTCTGGAGTTCCCAGAATTTGAACATGTATATGTACACGTGAGTGTGTGTTGTGGTGTGTGTGTGTGTGTGTGTGTGTGTGTGTGTGTGTGTGATAAATGATAGGTAGGCAGATAGATCTCAAATATGGCTCTTCTTGCCATTTTACCACTAACTAACTATTCCTTTCAATCCAACAGCATGTTTTGTCTGGATAATTGACAGGTGCTCTAAATCTGTCTCTCTGTTTCCACCCCCCTATTCTGTTCTCCACCAGCAGCCTGGGTGATCCTTTTCAAACATAAGCCACATCATTACATGCTCCTGCTAAAATCTCTCCAATCACTTCCCATCACACCTGGATTAGTATCCAAAGACCTCAAAAAGACCTCAAGATGGTCCACATAGCACTTCATTATCTTGGTCCTGCCTATCCTTTTTTTCTAGGGCACACAACCCTACCTAAAATAGTATCTTTCTTGGCTCACTACTTGGTTTGCTTTTTCTCAATAATACCTGTCACCACCTAACACTATATTCAAATATATGTCAATGTTCATTGTTTATTTCTCCCACTAGAATGTAAGTTTCATGAAAGCAGGTACTCTGTCAACTTTGTTCATTATATGGACCCAATGCCAAGAACATTGCACAGCACAGTAAATACTCAATACATATTTGCTGACTGAACAAATGAATGAACAAATTGTGAACATAATTTCTGTACTTGAAAGGTGAGTATTTTCAAATTGTTCTTTGTTATATTACCAATCTTTTTTATTCATTTCTTTCCATTCCCTCAGAAAATATATTCCTGAACATGGTGTTAATTTTCTTCTCTTCCAAAGATTCCAAGTTCTATGAATATCAATTATTGATAAGAATTCTCAGTATCAGTATTGTTAGCAGCTCTCCAATCTAAAGCTTGTGATCTTTGCAACTGTTAATACAATAACATCGCTTAGTTTTTTGACCTACTTTCTGACAACTGATTTTCATGCATCAAGTTCAGTCACAACTCACTATGGCATTATTCTTTCAGTCTACATTTTGATATAATCCTTAACTACAAGTTTATGACTCATAAAACAAATAAACCTGTAAGTAGATAGAAGCAAGGAGGGATAGAGAAGATGGAGTCCTTGAAATTGAAAAGACTAGCCTGCTAAATTCTTTTTTAGAAGGGAATTTGGTTTATAATTAAACCAGATTCTCCCCTTATTTTCTAACATATGACTCCCCTTTTCAAGTTTTTCTATCATCTCTCTGCTTTCTCTGGGAAAAGTTCTTTTGTAGTATAGAATCTATGTTCTAAAAGCTATTGACCTAAAACTGATGCTACTGAGCTGTTTCTGCTAATGGACTAAATGTGCACAGAAAAGAATAGCAAGGATACTCACGTTACTGGGCTTGACCCCTCTGTTTCATTACAGGGGCTTGTAGACAATCAATATGAAGGAGGACTAAGATGTATTAAGGTAAATAACAAGGCCTGTTTGGAGTCTCTTGTATCGTGTCAGCAGAGCCTGTAATTGCTAGGCTTTCCTGAAATGGACACCTATCCTTGAATGGCCACGTAGTCATAGAAATATGATTGACAGAGGCTAAAATGCAGTGAATGGCTCAAAGACATGCACTATTTTATTCCATCTTCCTGCTTTGCTCCAAAAATGATGACATGTAAGAAATTAATCTGTTGTGTTTGGTGTACTTTTGAAAATATAAACTGCAAGACTTTTATTAATTTTATTAATAATAATTTGACAGGAAATGCAGGGGATTAGTTTCCACCAAACTGAATTGTGATACAACTAATAAACTGTGCTGTCATTTCTTTCTCTGGCTGATAATCCCTCATGCCAGGAATGATCTCATGATTGAGCAGGTGTTTTAATAATAGACTGGAATTTGCTTTCAAATCTATCCCTGAAATGTCTTTTGAGGGGCTTACAGCTAAGACCCACATTATAATAACATCAAACTGCTGATATAGAGAAGGCCTGTCTTTGGGTGTGGGTAGAGCAAGTGACATCCAGGGCTCAGTCACAGGAGTACTGAGAGAGAGTTCCTTTCCCTCCCCCTGCCTCACTAGTGTGGTAAAGCCTCTGATTTCCTCAAATTTAATATTCAGAATGTGCCCTTTAGCTTTGTACTTTTAAAATATTCCTAAACTGTCCTGACCCGTGGGTTAAGTCAACGAGGACCCTAGAAGGGGAGTGGGGATGAAAGGGACAAGAGACACAAGGGATGGAGACAAGACAAAGTTCTGATCAAGTCTCATTTATTCAGGAAGAGTTCGCGGTATTTACAAAGAGAAGAAGGAATGAGGAAGTTAGCGAAAATTCCTAGCCCTTAAGGCGAAACACCTGGCTTAGGGGAAAGAGATAGGGTTTGGGGTAATAGAAACCTAGCCCGAGGTTAGTGCTAACGTGGCTGGAGCTTACTACAAAATGGCTGTCAAGCACAACAAGTTTCCCACACTAAACTGGTAATTTTTATACCTTGTGTGTGTTTGTATGCCTGTGTCTGTCTATGTGTCTTTGTGCCTGTGTATGTATGTGTCTTATTTTTACTATGATTGACCCTTCTTTCTAAGACAACAAATATCAAATGAAATAAAAAAGATACTGTAATCTGTGGCTGTGCATAAATTCAGGAGGTTCCCTTAAAATGCTTACTTTGTATTACTTGGAATGTTATGAGAGTCCCTTCCTGATCTCCCTACCTAAAACAGCCCCTCATTCCCTTTCCTTCATCCTGCTTCAATTTTCAGTTGTCATGATCACCACTTGATATTTGATTCTTTATTTGATTGTATATTGGGAGTCTTTGTCCACAAAAACATAAGCTTCACAGAGAAGTCTGGCTCCAGGAAAAGCCCTATTGGTACCTCCTGAGTCACTCATAGTTATTTCAATTCTCCTGCCCATTTCCCCAGTTACCTACAAGGCTCAGGCCATATGCTTGGACTAGCAGGCATAATTTAAGAAAGGGAGCTAGTTCAGGCTACCATACACTCTGACCTAGGATACTTAAGATAGCTTCAAGGCAGTTAGTTCAAGGACCAGGAAGCCAAAAGGATTTTGCATTAGCAAGAAGAAGACACAGCATAAGGATAGCCTAGGACAATCGTCGGCAAACTCATTAGTCAACAGAGCCAAATATCAACAGTACAATGATTGAAATTTCTTTTGAGAGCCAAATTTTTTAAACTTAAACTTCTTCTACTGCCACTTCAAAATAGACTTGCCTCAGTCATGGTATTTTGTGGAAGAGCCACTCTCAAAGGGCCAAAGAGCCACATGTGGCTTGCCAGTCACAGTTTGCTGACCACTGGCCCAGGACATGCTTGCCCTTTGTGATCTAGAGGAAGCAGAGAGACTGAGACACAGAATAAGCTATTCAGGGCTCTGTGTTCTGACTCTAGAAC
Source organism: Lasiurus cinereus (assembly GCA_011751065.1). Classification (NCBI taxonomy): domain Eukaryota; kingdom Metazoa; phylum Chordata; class Mammalia; order Chiroptera; family Vespertilionidae; genus Lasiurus; species Lasiurus cinereus. Next base: position 7,299,468 of record JAAGEH010000079.1, on the reverse strand, counting down.
TTTATACTGATTCCTATGAGCTATATGAGTTTAAACAGGGTTCTTAACTTCTCCATTCCTGAATTTTTCTAATCTGTAAAATGATGTAAATATGTATAAACAACAAATAACAACCATATTTGCTTCTTCTTACATTACAAAATTATTCTATTATCTATCTATGTATCTATCATCTATAATCTATCGAGAGAATAAAGGGAGATTGTGAGCAATACATGGGTTGGAATCCATAGCATACAATAAATGTTTTAATTGTTATTGGTATTATCATTATTACCACTGTTCAAATTTGTACGTACTCTTAGTCCTGCCACTCCTCTCACCATACCCCATAGGCTGCAGAGACCTGGAGAAATAATTTAATAGCTTTATAATTCAATGTATGAACTTTATAGAGAATCTATTATGAAGAAAGTACAGAACTAAAATGCCATAGAAAAACTGAACATGAAGAAAACATTGTCTAGCATGTATTTATGATCCAGGAGGGCATATGGGACATACAAAAATACAATCCAAACTAAAGCACAGTAACATTTGATAAATATTATTGAAGAGATATGAGTAAAGGGCTATGGACCTGTGGGAGATAGAGCACATCAGCTCTCAATATTTATTGATACAGGCCCAGTTAGGGTAGTGAGGGGAAGCAACAGAAAGGAAAAAGTGAAAGGAAGGGGTATTTTAGAGACAGAGTCCCAGATCTGATGCCTTGGTGGATAGAAGAAATGTTGAGCAATATTCATATTTGAACTTGGAAATCTATGAGAATGTTAATAATAATAATAGTATCAAAGAAAAAGCATTGTGGGGAAGAAAACTGATGCTTACTCAAACAGATGGGCACTGGACTAAACATTTATGTTCAGACATGAAACTGATTTTTTTGCCTTGCCTGAGTTCATCCCCACAAGACCATGAAAGTTTGGCATCATATTTCTTTCTTACTCACTTAAGTTTCAGTGTTCACTCGTCATTTTGGCACTGTTTTTTGTTGTTCTGATAACAAATGGGAACATTCATCAAGGAGCACATTTTCTCACTGTGAGAGCTAACCATGCTCTCTATAAATGAAAAAGCAAATTCTCCCACATCTTCTTAGCCAGACTCAAAGCCATCAATATCCCCACAAAACCTAAGGTAACAAGTAAGGCATTTTAAAGCCAGTCAAACAGTTCTTGTCATAGTTCATTTCCTGCTGCTTCATAATAGGTGTGTGTGTGTGTGTGTGTGTGTGTGTGTGTGTGTGAGAGAGAGAGAGAGAGAGAGAGAGAGAGAGAGGACAAATTTATACTCAGTGATTCATACCTTCACTTTCCACTTGTTTTCTTATATTAGTAGAGTTGCCCAGAATAAAAAAACAAAAAAACAATTTGTAGAAACACCAGCTAGTTCCTGTGTAGACACTCAGTTTTAACTTTTCTCCGAAGACTGTGTTCTTTTGTTTAGCTAGATTAATTACTTTTGTGTTTAAAACAAAACAAAGGGTGCATTGTTGGAAAGAAGTCACATGATCTTCTGCACAAATCTTTTGGGTCATGGTTAAGAAAAATTGGGAGCCTAGGAGTACTCAGATTTTTTGTAACAGAATCATAGGATGCTAGCTCTACAGGTAAGGCTAAACCCCACAATTTACAGGTGGGAAATTGGATGAAATGTTGAAATGACTAGCACAAATTGTTCTTATTGTTGTACATGAAGTTGAGAGACCACCAAGGCTAGTCTAGATTTCTATACTCAGAGAATCTTAATTCTGACATAAAGAGAAGCACATAAAAAGAAGGGAGACAATTACGTACATGGAAAGACCTACGCTCATGTACATCCATTGCCAGGTCCTGAACCTTGGTGTGGCAGAGACACAATGGTGACCTCAAATTCTGGGGATCTCAAGACACACAAGCTGAGCTGGACAGAAAAATCCCACCAGAATCCTCTGATAGGAAGATGGTTTATCTTTATGTGGAAGTGAGTGAAGATTAGGAAAATTGACTTGACAATTTAATGGTGCAGCTTCTCTACCAACTTTTACAGTTTGTATCTTTGTGAAGCTTGCTTTTCTGGAGGTACAGACTAGCTAAAAGCCTCTGTTCATTCTGAAGTTTCACTATGTTTTTAAAAACTGAGAGAGCAAATTGAAAATTCTTGGAGTATCTATTGAGGACCTTCACTACCCCTGAATTAAATGGATCTGAGGAAAGGAAGTTGAGGTTCTTGATCCTTCTCCGTTAGGAGATGCACAGGCACACTCTGCACTCTCAGAGTTCACGCCTTGTTCTTATTCTCTCACCTCACTTGCACTCCTTCTCTTCCCTTCTCTGACCCTTGTGAATGTGGTCTCCAGCATTAACTTCTAGGGCCTCACCTTTTTCTCTGCAGAGAATTGTTATGAAACCAGGAAAGAGACAGGAAAAAGGAGGCCAGTAAGTTTAAGTGTAAGTTCCACCAACATCCCAGTTTTTCTGAGGACCCCCTCATTAACATTCAGAAGATCATGAACATATAAGACCTGTGTGCAAAGGTATGTTGGCCTTCTTTAGGGCACACACAGCAATTTAATAGAACACATCTGTTAAGTATCAGTATCTGTGAAGACCAAAAGACAGAACTATTTAGATACTTGGTGTTTGGCTACAACCATGCTCTTGTGTTATTGAGGAAGACAGCAGTTGCTGCTTTTTCTTTCAGGTTAATGTCTCCTAATTCCCAGTCTACTTCAATGTAATGCACAGGAGATTTTCAGGGATAAATAATTTCCAAAGACATTAACATACCTTAACATCTCTTCCTGTGATAAAAATGAAATGGCCTACCTCTCAACAATGACAGTCTTTTGTTTAAAACAAAACCATGTAATCAGGTAGATGCAGGGTTTAGTTCTGTTTAATGAAAAAAGCAGAGTAGCTGCTTAATTCAACATCAAGAAAACAATGAAAGTGGTTTGTTCTCTCTTAGTGGAAGCAAATCTCTTATTTATATCTGTGATTATTCTGGCTGGCCCACTTGATTACTTTCAATGATAATAGAAGAACAGAAGGACAGGTTGCAGAATTGGCCAGTCCTTTTAATTAAAGATTAAATCAGCCTGTTATTCTATTCAAGGTGTAAGGGTTTTATATATTTACCCTTTTCTCCTCCATATGTTTTTAAGTCACAATTCAGTATTATTTTTGAGTTCTCTCATACTAACTATTAGGAACACATACCCTTCAAATATCAACCCTCCCTTATGATGGATTAACAAAGGTCAAAAATTCTTTCCCATTCCTTTCATAAGAAGTGAAATCTTAAACTCCTAAGGCAATGAAACTAAAAATAAACAAATGGTACTATATCAAAATAAAAAGCTTCTGTACAACAAAAGAAACCATCAGCAAAACAACAAAAAAGCCCACTGTATGGGAGAACATATTTGCCAATGATATTTCTAAGGGTTTAATCTCCAAAATTTACAGAGAACTCAGACAATTTAACAAAAGGAAGATAAATGATCCAATAAAAAAATGGGCAAAGGATGTAAATAGACACTATTTGAAAGAGGACATACAGAAGGCCAAGAGACATATGAAAGAAAACATGCTCAAAATCACAAATCATCTGAGAGATGTAAATCAAAACAACAATGATACCATCACACACCTGTCAGAATGATAATCATCAACAAATGAACAAATGACAAGTGCTGGTGAGGTTGTGGAGAAAAGGAACCTTCCTGCACTGCTGGTGGGAATGCAGACTGGTGCAGCCACTGTGGAAGATAGCATGGAGTTTCTCCCATTTGACCCAGTAATCCCACTCATAAGACTATAACCCAGGAAACCAGAAATACCAATCAGAAATGAAATATACACCCTATGTTCATATCAGCACAATTCACCATAGCTAATATTTGGAAACAGCTTCAATGCCCATCACCAGATGAGTGGATTAAAAAATTGTTGTGCAGGAGGAGGCAAGATGGTGACCAGCAGGAAGATAGGAAGGGAGAGTGTGTGAGAGAGTGAGGGAGCTATAGAGGTGCATGTAAATGTGTGTGGTATGTGTGTGAGTAAAATAAGAACAGTTAGATCTTGCAGTTCTTCCATGGGGCTGCCAATTTCGGCAGTCTTAGATGGCAAAACCCTGCTGCCTCTGCAAACACTCCAGGGAGAACACCAGCAGCACAGAGACCACATCATCTTGAAGAATAAAACTGCTTAAGACTAGAATCTTAGCCTTGCCATCACCCAGTCTGGTCTCAGAAGCAAACTAGTACTCTACAGCCACTCTGGTAAAAGTCCCATGATCACTGCTGCAGACCCAGGGACACCAAGACTCCTGGCACTCAGCTGCAGATTTCTGTGAGTCACAAAGCCAATCCCTCTCTCCCACTGGCCCCATGGCAGCAACACAAAAACTATAGACCCTAGCTGCATAATAAGGCTTTCTGTACACACAAAGCAGTGGCAACTCTGCCTGACTTTGAGCTTCGGTGTCAGACAGGAGAAGTTAGTTTCCTGCGACTCATCTCCGTGCCCAGCTGAATTTGAGTCTAGTTGCTCATCCTTATGGAGGTAGTTTTCTGCGACCAGATCCCACACCCACACAGGGCAGGGAGTCAGCACTGAACTTGAGCCTGGACATGCAAAATTGGGGAATTTGTTTCCTGCAATTCATCTCCATGCCCAGGCAGGGAGGCAATCCTGAATTTCAGCATTGGCGCATGACCTTGGGGAGCTTGTTTTCTGCGACCAGATTCTGCACCTGTGCAGGGAGAGAGCACTAAATTTGAGCCTGGGGGTACAAACCCATGGAGTTTGTTTCCCATGACTAGACCCTGCACCTTAGCAGAGAGGCTGCACTGAATTTCAATCTGGATGTGTGGTTTCTGGGAGTTTGTTCCCCACGACCAGAACCTGTGCCCTCTCAGGAAGGCAGCACTGAATTTGAGCCTGGGTGCATGGATACAGGGAGTTTGTTTTCCACAGTGCACACCTGCGTGACCAGACCCCATGCCCACACTAAGTGGCAGTGCCACCTGACTTTGATTCAGGGAAAGCACACACAGAAGATGATTTACTGCAGTGCATAAGTGGACCTTCTGCCAACACAGTGCAACTGAGCAACTCAGTCTCCCAAGCAAATCGGGAACACTGAATCTTCACACAAGAGGCAGCAATAAGCACCAGTGACTAGGCACATGTTCCTCATTATGTATGCCTGGGATTCCTGATTCCCAGTACATTCACACTAAGAGCCAGTGACTCTTAATTCTTGGTGCATGTGCACACAGGAACCCTCATTCTCAGTGTGAGGTAGCACCAAGCAACAGAAACTCTGATACTTGATTCTCAGCATGGACACAGGGAGCCTCTGACTCCTGACATGCAAAAGGCAACTTTGATTGGCACATACCAGTGGGTTCTCAGTTTCAACTTGGTGCAGGCAGCGTCCCTGATTCTAGGTGCATATACGAGGCCACACTAAGCACCTGTGACTCTAACCCAGGGCGAGCATGGCTCTCACCAACCTACAGCAACTGCACGTCTTGGTATCAGAGCTCTTCAGTGAAACTTAGAGGATACAAAACTCCCACTGCACATGGTCCAGGCACTGCAACTTGAAACCTGAACCTTCTAGTGATAGTCAGAATGGGGAGACAATGAAGCAATCCCCAAAGGAAAGAAAAGGAGGAATTGCCAAGAAAGAAGATAAGTGAAATGAAATCATGCAACATGACAGAAAAAGAATTCAGAGTAATGGTCATATACCAGAAGGATGAGAAAATCAACAACCTATGTAAAAATTAGGAAGAAATGAAAAATGATATAGCTACAATCAAAAACACCATGGAAGGCTTCAATAGTAGACTAGAAGGAGCAAAGGACCAAATCAGTGAGTTAGAAAATCAGGTACAGAAATAAGCCCAATCTGAAGAGCAACTAGAGAAAAAAAAATTTAAAACAGGAGGAGAGCCTAAGGGACCTTTGGGACAATGCAAAATAAAATAACATACATATAACAGGGCTGCCAGAAGGACAAGAAGAACAGCAAAGATTAGAAAATTTATTTGAAAAAAATAATGACAGAAAACTTCCCTGATATGGGGAATTAAAAAGCTACTCAAATACTAAGACTTCTAAGTAAGATGAATCCCAAAAGACCCACACCAAGACACACCATAATTACAATGTCAAATGTTATCGACAAAAAGAGAATCTTAAGGGCTGCAAGAGAAAGACAGAGAATTATCTACAAAGGATCCCCCATCAGATTATCAAATGTTTTCTCAACAGAAATACATCAAGCTAGAAGGCAATAGAAGGAGATATACAAAGTAGTGCAAGGCAAGGGGCTCAATCTAAGAATACTCTATCCAGCAAAACTATCATTCAAAATTGAAGGGGAAATCAGGAGCTTTGCAGACAAAAAAAGGCTAAGGGAGGTTATCACTATCAAGTCAGCAATGCAAGAAACAACTCCAAGACCAAGTGACTCCTGCAACAGAGAGGAACTCACAGGTCTGTGCCAACCATGAAGACAAGAGGAGTAACAATCCAGAGATGGAAGATGCTGATGATGCCTTGCCATGTGAGCAGTCAACAGCTCTGCATCGCTATAGGATGCCAAAGACCAAACCAGAGAGGGTCAGACTGGCCCTGCCACCATTTGTCCACTATCCAGATACCATTGATGACGTGTACACACTGTTTGACATTGAAACTGGGACTCATAACTATTGGACATTGAAATTGGGACTCAAACATTTTTTTTTCTTATAAGTTTATTTCTAGCCTACAAAGACAAGATCTTTTTAAAGTCAAGAATTGGGGGCAGGGAGGAAGGGGCATATACAGAGGAAAAGAAACAATGAACAGACTGTCCTGCTACAGTGGAAGGCAGGAGAGGCTGGGGAGGAGGGAGGGACTATAAGAGATCAACCAAAGGACTTGTGTGCATGTATGTAAGCATAGCCAATAGATACAGGGCATTGGGGAGGGGCAGGTGAGGGCATATACTGGGGGGTGGGGAAGGCTGGGGGAAGGTCAATAGGGAAAAAAAGGAGACATCTGTACTACTATTTGTAATACTTTAAACAATAAAAATATATATTTAAAAAAATCTCCTGGAAGATATCAAGAGAGAGACTGAGAACAATACAATCATAGTTGGGGACTTTAATACACTGAACTCACTGGATAAATCCTCTAGACAAAACATCAGCAAAGAAACAACAATCAATCCTAAATTACTCACTAGATGAGATGGACTTAATTGACATCTTCAGATCATTTCACCCCAAAGTTATGGAAAATAGGTTCTTCTCAAATGCACATGGGACATTTTCAAAAATAGACCACCTACTGGGTCACAAGCAATGACTCCCCAATTCAAGAAGATTGAAATCATACCAAGCATCTTTTCAGACCACAATGGCATAATATTAGAAATAAATTATAATGAAAACAATCCAAAACACTCAAACACTTGGAAGCTGAATAGCATGTTATTAAATATTGATTGGGTTACCAATGAGATCAAAGAAGAAATTAAAAACATTCTGGAAACTAATGACAATAAAAACACAACAATCCAAAACCTATGGGACACAATGAAAGCAGTGCTGAGAGGGAAGATTATAGCTCTATGGGCCTATCTCAAAAACAAACAAACAAACAAACAAACAAACAAAAACACACACACAAGAAAAAATGGTAGTAAACCATCTAATGCTACAACTCAAAGAATTAGTAAGAGAACAACAAGAGAAGCCTACAGTGAGCAGAAGGAAGGAGATAATAAAGATTAGAACAGAAATAAATGACAAAGAATCCAAAAACAACAATAACAAAAAACACAAAAAACAATACAGATCAATGAAACCAACAGCTGGTTTTTTGAAAGCATAAACCAGATTGATGAACCTCTAGCCAGGCTCACCAAGAAGCAAAGAGAGAGGACCCAAATAAACAAAATCAGATTTAAAAGAGGAGAAATAACAACAGACCCCACAGAAATACAAAGGATTATTAAAAAAATACTATGAACAACTCTATTCTAACAAACTGGACAACCTGGAGGAAATTGACACATTCCTAGAAAAATACAACTTTCCAAAACTCAATCATTAAGATTCTAAAAATCTCAATAGGCCAATAACTATGGAAGAAATTAAAGCAGTCATCAAAAAGTTTCCAACAAACAAAAGTCCAGGGCCAGACAGCTTCACAGGAAAATTATACCAAACATTCAAGGAAGAAATAAAACCTATCCTGCTCAGATTATTTCAAAAAATTTCAAGAGGAAGGAACACTTCCAAACCCATTCTATGAAGCCAGCATCACCCTAATACCAAAACCAGATAAAGACAACACAAATGAAAGAGAATTATAGGCCAATATCCCTCATGAACATAAATGCCAAAATCCTCAAAAAAATTCTAGCAAATCAGATCCAACAGCCCATCAGAAAGATCATGCACCATGACCAAGCAGGATTTATCCCAGGGATGCAAGGATGGTACAATATCCGCAAAGCAATAAATGTGATACATCACATAAATAAATTGAGGGAGTAAAATTACATGCAGTGGCACCTCGAGATATGAGTGCCCTAACATATGAGATTTTTGAGATATGAGCCGTCGAGCAAGTGATTTTTGCTTTGAAATATGAGCAGCAGTTGAGATATGAGTAATCGCGCAGATCGGTCAGCTGCACACGACCCACCAGTTTACCGCGACTTGAGCATCTCATAGTTTCCCATGCCTCAAGGTTATGGAACAAATTAAACTCGTATCTCGAGGTACCACTGTATTATATCAATTGAAGCAGAAAAAGCATTTGACAAAATCCAACACCCTTTCTTAATGAAAGCTCTCAGCAAGATGAGAATAGAAAGAGCGTACCTCAACATAATAAAAGCCATATATGACAAATCCACAGCCAGCATCATATTCAATGGATAAAAACTAAAACAATTTTCCCTAAGAACAGAAACAAGACAGGGATGCCCACTCTCACCACTCTTGTTCGACATGGTACTGGAAGTACTAGACATGCTATCAGACAGGAAGAAGAAATAAAAGGCATCCAAATTAGAAAAGAAGTAAAGCTGTCCTTATTCACAGATAACATAATACTGTACATAGAAAACCCTAAAGGCTCAATCAAAAATTATTAGACTTAACAAATGAATTTGGCAAAATAGCAGGATACCAAATTGATGCCAAGAAATGTATGGCAATTCTATACGCCAGTAATGAACTTACAGAAAGAGAGACTAAAAAAGTAATCCCATTTATCATAGTACCAAAAAATTTAAGATACCTAGGAATAAACTTAACCAAAGAGGTTAAAAGACCTATATGCAAAAAACTACAGGACACTGAAAAAAGAGATAGAGGAAGATATATACAGATGGAAGAACATACCATGTTGATGGATTGGGAGAATCAACATCATCAAAATGTCCATACTACCCAAAGCAATCTATAGATTCAATGCAATCCCCATTAAAATACCAACGGGATATCTCACAGACCTAGAACAACCTCTCCAAGAATTCATCTGGAATAAAAAGACCCTGAATAGCCACAGCAATCCTGAGAAAGAAGAACAAAGTAAGTGGGGTCTCAATACCAGATATCAAGCTGTATTAAAAGCCACTGTTCTCAAAATAGCCTGGTACTGGCACAAGAACAGACATATAGACCAATGGAATAGAATAGAGAACCCAGATATCAACCCAAACCACTATGCTCAATTAATATTTGACAAAGGAGGCATGAACATACAATAGAGTCAAGAGAGTCTCTTCAATAAATGATGTTGGGAAATTTGGACAGATACATGCAAAAAAAAAATGAAACTAGACCACCAACTTACACCATACACAAAAATAAAGTCAAAATGGATGAAAGACTTAAACATAAGATGGGAAAACATAAAAATACTAGAGGAATCCACAGGCAGCAAAATCTCAGACATAAGCAGCAGGAACTTCTTCATTGATACTGCTCCTAGGGCAATGGAAGCTAAAGAGAAAATAAACAAATGGGACTGCATCAAAATAAAAAGCTTTTGTACAGCAAAAGGAACCATCAACAAAACAACAAGAAAGCCCACTGTATGGGAGAACGTATTTGCAAATGTTTTCACTGATAAGGATTTAATCTCCAACATTTACAGGGAACTCTTACAATTTAACAAAAGGAAGATAAACAATCTAATCAAGAAATGGGCAAGGGACCTAAGTAGCAACTTTTCTAAAGAAGACAGAAGTAAGGCCAAGAGACATATGAAAACATGCTCAAAGTCAATAATCATCTGAGAGATGCAAATCAAAATGACAATGTGGTACCATCTCACACCTGTCAGAATGGCTATCATCAACAAATCAATAAACGACAAATGTTGGCCAGGCTGTGGAGAAAAAGGAACCCTCATGCACTGCTGGTGGGAATGCAGACTGGGGCAGCCACTGTGGAGAACAGCATGGAGTTTTGGCAAAAAACTAAAAATGGAACTCCCATTTGACCCAGTAATACCACTTCTAAGATTATATCCCAAGAAGCTAGAAACATCAATCAGAAAGGATATATGCACCCCTATGTTCATAGCAGCACAATTTACCATAGCTAAGATTTGGAAACAGCCTAAGTGCCCAACAGCCGATGAGTGGATTAAAAAACTGTGTACATCTGTTCAATGGAATACTACACTGCTCTAAAAAAGGAATTCCTAACATTTGCAACAACATACGTGGAACTGGAGAGCATTTTGCTGAGTGAAACAAGCCAGTCAGAGGAAGATAAATATCATATAATCTCACTCATTTATGGAATGTAATGTACAACATAAACTGTGAACAAAAACAGATCCAGAGACAGAGAAACATTGATCAGATCATCAAACCTCAGAGGGAAGGTAGGGGAGGGTAGGATAAGGGGGAGAGATCAACCAAAGGATGTGTATGCATGCATATAAAGCCTAACCAATGGACACAGACAACAGAGGGGTAAGGGCATAAGTGGAGGGAATGAAGGGGGAATGGGGAAATAAGGACACATATGTAACACCTTAATCAATAAAAAAAAATTTTTAAAAGGGAAAAAATAAAAAAATTAAATAAAAATTAAAAACTGTAGTACATCTACACAATGAAATATTATGCCGCTATAAAAAAGAAAGAACTTTTTTTAAATTTTTATTAATTTTTATTAATTTTTATACATATCTCCCCATTGCCCCCCCTCCCTCCCAGGCATACCCCGACCCCCCAGTGTCTGTGATCATTGGTTATGCTAATATGCATGCATACAAGTCCTTTGATTGATCACTTATCTACCTCACCTAACTTTAATCTTTCTGCTGTAATTTCACAGTCGGTTTGATGCTTTATGAGTTTTGTCCTCCTGAGAATTATCAGTCTACTCCCTTCCTGTGCTCCTGATTCTATTATATTCACCAGTTTATTCTGTTGATCAAATTTTTAATTCAATTAATTTTTAGATTCACTTGTTGATAGATATGTATTTGTTGTTCATAATTTTTTGTCTTTTACCTTTTTCTTCTTCCTCTTCTAAAAGAGTACCTTTCAGCATTTCATATAATACTGGTTTGGAGTTGATGAACTCCTTTAGCTTTTTCTTCTCTGTGAAGGTCTTTATCTGCCCTTCAATTCTGAATGATAGCTTTGCTGGATAGATTATTCTTGGTTGTAGGTTCTTGCTGTTCATCATGTTGAATATTTCTTGCCACTCCCGTCTGGCCTGCACCATTTCTGTTGAGAAATCAGCTGACAGTTGTATGGGTGCTCCCTTGTAGGTAATGAACTGTTTTTCTCTTGCTGCTTTTAATATTCTCTCTTTGTCTTTTTCTCTTGGTGTTTTAATTATGATGTATCTTAGTATGGTCCTCTTTGGATTCCTTTTATTTGGGTTCTGTGTGCTTCCTGGACTTGTAAGTCTATTTCTTTTACCAGATGTGGTAAGTTTTCAGTCATTATTTCTTTAAATAGGTTTTCAGTATCTTGCTCTCTCTCTTCTTCTGGGACCCCCACAATTCTGATGTTGGTACGCTTGAAGCTGTCCCAGAGGCTCCTTACATTATCTTCACATTTTTGGATTCTTTTCTCTTCTTGCTTTTCCAGTTGAATGTTTTCTGCTTCTTTATATTTCAAATTTTTGACTTGATCCTTGCCTTTCTCTAGTCTGCTGTTAGGACTCCGTATAATAGTTTTTATTTCAGTCAGTGTATGTTTAATTTCTAGTTGGTCTTTTTTCATCTTTAGTTGGACCTTTTCCATCTCTAGTTGAATCTTTTGCATCTCTAGTTGGTCCTTTTTCATCTCCTCTTCGGTCTCACTAAATTTATCCAACTTTTCTAGCATATTCTTGAAAAACCTTATAAGCGTGGTTTTGAACTCTATATCCAGTCGTTTTCTTTCCTCCATTTCTTTTGTTTGTAATCCCTTCTGTTGTCTTGGCATTTTCACTATGCTGGGGAAACTTCTGTGTTGAATTCAGCTTTATGATACCAGACGTGCAAAGCCGCAGAAGCCTCTGTTGAGCTTGGGATGGGTGGAGTCTCAGGGCTTAAGGGACCGCCTTGCCTTCCAGTCGGCCCTGCCCTCCACGGCCCCTGAGTCTCAAGTGACTGAGTAATGGCTGGAGCGGTCCTTGTGCGTGCGCCCGCAGTGCCTCTAACCGCTGCCGTTCCGGCTCCCCTGCACACCAGGAGCACACGAGTCTAGGTCTCCAGGGTTTAGTCCGAAACAGGGGCCTAGTGGAGTCAGACGTGTCACAATTGGGAGGGTCTGTCTCCCGCCCACTCACGAAAGCCAGAGGCACAATCAGCAGTCTGTCCTGCACGCAGTGCCGTGCGCACCACCAGGCCTTTTATCTTTTGCGACTCCCCTAAATTTCCATGCACTTCTCCCTTTTCACAGTCCAAACTCCCCCCGTATGAGTTTCGGCTGGATCTGGGGTTTAGTGTCGTAGGATAAGGGGTTCAATGCCTTTGAGAGTCTCCATTTCCCTCCCGCCAGAGAAAGCCAGCCAGGTACTCTGGCACCCGCTCTCTCCTCGCGCGCGTCTCCATACCTCAGCTTTTTGCAGCTCCTCTGGGTCTCCGTGAGCCCCTCTCTTTCCCTCTAGTTGTAGAACTTCCACTCAGCCAGCTTTTCTGTGGTTCTGGATGATGTCCGTTCTGTCTTTTAGTTGTAGTTTTGAAATTGTTGTGCGAGGCAGCAGTGTAGGTGTTTACCTATGCCGCCATCTTGGATTCCTCCTGAGAAAGAACTTTTAACATTTGCAACAACACAGATGGAACTGGAGAACATTATGCCAAGTAGAATAAACCAGTCAGAAAAAGGTAAATATCACCACATGATCTCACTCATATGTGGGATATAGTGATCAACATAATTTGATGAATAAGAATAGATCCATCTAAATACAAATGGTATGGGAAGAGGGGTTACAGAGCAATCAAAGGACTTATATGCATGCATATTAGCATAACCAAAGGACACAGACACTGG
>JAAGEH010000079.1:7181568-7285844 GCA_011751065.1 Lasiurus cinereus | reverse complement strand
TATATATATATATATATTTCCCATTTCTTTCATAAGAAATAAAATCCATTCTTCACTCTTTGAATCCAGGGTGGCCTTCTAATGTGCTTTGGCCAACAGAATGAGTAACTTTAAACATTCTTTATGGGTATAGCCTTAGCAAGATCTATGTGTTTATTATCCATCTTTTCTTTCTTCCATGTTACCACAGGCAACAGTTTCACTATTTACTCTGCCAATACCTAACTTGGGTCTTCTTTTCTCCAGTTTGCAAAAACAATTGTCATGTTGTCCTTACCCTCACCAAGTTCCACTTGCCACCATTTCTAAAGCCAGCATTACCTTTTTGTGTGTGTGTGTGTGTCATGGCAGTAGTATTATATTTCCTGTATCAATTCTTTTTCAATTATCTATTACTATGGAACAAGTGACCCTAGATACTAGAACTTCATTGTTTAAAACAGTGACCTTTTTATTTTTTTCTCATAAATCTTTGGGTTGACTAGATTCACTTGGGTGATTTGTCTACTTTATGTGATCTCATATGGAAGCTTGATTAGACTGGAAACTCCAAGATGGCCCATCCCATAGGGGCCAGGTAATGTTGGTTGTCAATCAGGAACTCAGCTGAGATTGTCTATATCTCCATATGGCTTGGGATGCTTACATACACTTGGCTGGGTTCCAAGAAGAAGCGACCCAAGATTAATTGTTCCAAGATAGAGGAAGTGAAACCTTCAAATGCTATTAACCTAGTAGACCCAGAACTAGCACAGCATCCCTTACTCCACATTCTATGGGATAAGACTTAAGCAACCACAGTTCAGATGATAGAAAATGAACTCCATTTATTAGCAGAGAATTGGTGACCTTCTTTAATGAACTCTACCTTCAAATATTATTTTCCTTGTGGATTTTTTCTCTAGTTTTACCAAGCCCTTTCTTTGTATGTATGCTCTGCTTTTCTACATTAGCAATCCAGACATGTTTACTCATGTTCTTATACAATCTGGAAACATCTCTAGTCACTAATTTTCTCAATATAAGATTATCAAAAACCCCACTAAAAAAGTATAGGGTATACTTAAAACAAAACTGGCTATGATAATTGAAGCCAGGTGATGGGTACATGGGAGTTTATTATACTACTTTCCCTAGTAAAAAGTAACACAGGGGGTGATATTATAAATTGGAATGTGTTCTTGAATAATAATCTTGCAGTCACCCCTGGCTAAGTAGCAATACTCTTAGCTTCTTAATAACTTTTTAAATAAGTCTTCAAACTCCTGAAATACATGTAACATAGACTAAGTTTTAGGGAACCTATTTAAATTCTAGGATTTATAGTAGTCCCTCCTTACAGTTTTGCTTTTATCTGTGGTCAACTACATTGAGAAAATATCAAATGGAAAATTTCATAAAGAAACAGTTTATAAGTTTGAAATTGTGTGGCTGACTCAGTGGCATGGTGAAATCGCTCACCATCCCTCTCTGTCCCTTCCAGAATATAAATCATTCCTGTGCCCAGTGTCTCCACGCTGTATACATTACTCCTCTACCACCTGTTAGTCATTTAGTGGCCACCTCAGTTATGAGGATTGCCCGTTATGGTATCACAGTGCTTGTGTTCAAGTAACCCTTAGAGCAGCCCAGTGCTACATCACAATGCCTGTGTCATTCATCTCATCACTAATCTTTGAACCATCTCCATCATCATGAGCAGAAGGCAAATATAGTGCAATGAGGTATTTTGAAAGAAAGAGACCACATAATTTATTACTGTATATCTTTATAATTATTCCATTTTATTATTAGTTATCATTATGAATTTCTTACTATGCCTAATTCATAAATTATGCTTTATCACAAGTATGTATGTATAGGAATAAAGCAGAATTTATATATAGTGTTATGTACTCTCCACAGTTTTAGGCAGCCACCGGCAATTTGGGAACTTATTCCCTTAGATAAAGGGGGACTATTGTATCTGGTTTTGATACTATAGGACAGGGGTCAGCAAACTCATTAGTCAACAGACCTAAATATTAACAGTACAACGATTAAAATTTCTTTTGAGAGCCAAATTTTTTAAAACTTAAACTTTTTCTAACTTCATTTCTTCAAAATAGACTCGCCCAGGCTGTGGTATTTTGTGGAAGAGCCATACTCAAAATGCCAAAGACCCGCATGTGGCTCACAAGCCACAGTTTGCTAATCACTGGTATAGGAAGATGACACATATTTTAATGTTACTGCCAAAACCTTAGAAGGAATACCTATGTCGTTACAGGTAAAAACAGAAATATGTGCTATGACAGAGTAACTTTGATGAGGACTACATTATGAAAGCTAAACTTTGAGCTCATTTCCACAGTGACACTTAAAGGTCCCTTTATAATATGCACTGGGGAAAAGAGGTCCTTCAGCCCAGCTTGCCCCCTCTTATAGTCTGGGAGCCTTCCGGGTATGTCCTACTGATAGCTTAAGCTGCAGTCAGGCCTCCCTCTGCGGCAGGCAACAGGGCTGATCAGGGGAAGGCGTCACCCCCATCATCCTACTGTTGCTGCCACTGCTGGCCACCACAGCCACTAAGGTCTTTTCATCAACACAGACTCCAGTCCCTTCATGACAAAAAAATGACAACTTTCTTTAAGCATTTTCAAGATGTCTCCTTCACAGGATATGATATTTCATCTGAAAATATTTTTGCATTAATTTTTAGAGTGTGGAAAAGAGAAGGAAAGACAGAGAGAAACATCAATGTGAGAAGGACACTTTGATTGGTTGCCTCTTGCATGAGCCCTGACCTGAACTGTAACCAGGTAGGAACCTGCAACCTAGGTACATGCCCTTGAGCAGAACTGAACTCAGATCCTGTGGTCTGCAGGCCGAGGCTCTATCCAGTGAGCCAAACCAGCTAGGGAAGGATATGACATTTCTTAGCCCTTCCAGCAGTGGACCTTCATTTTTTCCTCCAGAAGTGAGATGGAAAAACCTTAGATTACCTTCTTGGATAAGATTAGCCAATGAACAGTCAGAAAAGGTGTTTCCTCTGCATCTCATGCACAGAGGTGGACTGCCAGTGCGGAGTGGCTGGCAGGCCCCCCTGTCTCCATTCTGGGCCTGCTCAAGCCACCTCGGCATCTGTGGCTTGCCTCACCTCCCAGACAGTCTCCTCCCGCCCACCTCAGTGCACAGCCTCCCCCTCAGCAGTCATGATGTTATGGTGTCCCGGACAATTTGCATATTACCTCTTTTTACACATAGATAGATAAATAGACAGATGATAGATAAATAATATAATATACATTATTTATCTAACATGTTTAAGAATTACCTACTGGGCATCATGAGCAGTACAATAAAGTTACCTATTATCATTATCAGCAGCAGCAAGGAGTGGCCTGGCTGGCACTGGCCAGTATCACTCTGTATAGAACTCTAACCCTATTTGGTTGTAGTAGTGGAATAGAAGAGGGCACAGAACAGGGACAGTGATGGAAGAACTACTCACAAACAAGGACATACATACATGATCTTGAGAGTTCCATACAAGTCATAGAAACAAAGTCTGAGTAGATGGTCCCAGACACTATTGTTGTGATTTCTACTTGCCAATTGTAGTCTGTTTAGCTCATAAAGCTTACAGAGTCAAAAGAAGAATTAATTGAAAAGAATCACAACAATATCTAAAGCTAATGACTTACATCTCCAAAGAGGCTGTGTTCTTAGATCTCTTATTGTCCTACAAAGTCAGCACCCTGAATAGTTCCATCTTCTGACTTTATCATTCTATTTGGTCACTTTATGGCAAACTGAAGCCTAGGAAATTACAGCTACTTTCTTGTAAGTATTTGCATATTGTTTCTCTCCCCAGTTGGAATACAATTTTCATGAAGTCAGGCCTCCATACTCAGGACAGTGCCTGACACATTTTCTGAATGATTGACTCTATGTAGAATATCTCACAGTTCATAAATGTTCTGACTTCAAGGAACGTCTTTGGGTAATAGGTTTCCAAACTAGATGGATACAAATCTTTATTTATTCACCATCTTGGAAGATAGTAAATGTCACCTTCCATAATGTTATCTGAGTATGGATCATTTATGTGTGATATATTTTACCTTACAAATAACCAATTAGAGTGTCATCAGAACAATGGTCTAATAATCTGTACTGACATGAGATTTACTTATTTTCAAGACAACAGAATTTTATTTTAAGAGGATTCTATTTAAATTGTTTTACCTAAACCTTAGTAAAGATTTACATAAGTTAATATTCACATTAGCTATCATCTAGTATATACCCAAAATCATGCCATTAAATATATAAATATGTATGTATATAGATAGATAGATATTATTAATACTCATCTATACTTTATCTCTATACTAACAACTGAATGGTAGTTGTTTTTCAAGTAATTAAATAATCAATTTACATTTGAAGTGAGACACAGATATGAATATAGCAGATCTCTATCAAAAATCCAAAGCATGGCTTATTCCTTTAAAAACATCCTAGCAATATTTTTATATAATAGCCACTACCATTATCTAAACCTGCCCATAGCTTTTAATAGTAACTACTGGTAATAATTTATAGTACTTTATAGTTTGAAAAATACTTTCCTACAGTGATTCCCCTTTTGTCTTCACAATAACACCATACCTAATATATTGTTTCCGTTCCAATAAAAACACACTTAAGGTATTACTGTTTCTGTTCTTCAGATGAAAACAACTGAAAACTAAGTTTCTTGATTGACTTGCCCTGAATCATTAAGCTATAAACATTCTTGCATATTTAAAAGTAAAAGTACCAAAGTCCTAATTATAAGTAAAGCATATTATTCAAAGCTTCAGTTTGTACATGTTATCATATCAAGAGAGTCAAAGGTGATTCCAAGGTCACTGCCACTTGGAAGCAAATGCCATATGGAGTAAATAGGGTTAAACATGGCTTACAGTGTACAGTCTACAGAAGAATGAAGACCTTCTATGACTCAGTTTTCTTCTTTCTGAACGAGTTTTTAATCATTCCACCCGCTGGATTCACATCTGTTCATGATGTAATGTTGTGGGTCAGCCTGGGTTCTGTCAAAATGAAGCCGGTATTACCAAATCCCAAATTACAGTGTGTTTTACTAACCGGTTTTATAGACTAGACATTTCACTCAAGCAGAAAGGAATTCCCACTGCACTTGAGGGGTAGCAGAGTCTCCAAAACAGGCTACTGGTTCTGCCTGACTCTGCCCTGCCCACTGCCTCCAGGCACTCCAAAGACAAAGGAGCTAGAGAAATAGATGAGAGATGAATTTCAAAACCAGCCTTCTTGATTTTAATTGTTCCTTATTTGTGAGAAACAGCTAATGGATGGCATGGCTTTTCACTGTGTTGCAGCAAAGAGTTCAAATCTAAAAACAAAACTTCTTAAGGATAGAAAATAAATGTATTGACAGTAAAAGAAAATAAGAATGGGCAAATACAAGAGAGAAAATCACATTTCTGGTTTATTTTTAAAGGGGTGTTAAAGGCTGGTGCTTTATAAAATTAAAAACAATTAATAGAAATTTTTATTCAGTTTAACTCACCAGTTTTCTCTGTCTTTACTTACAAAAAAGTCATCAAAATATGCTATTTTACTTCTTATGTAACACCATCTGCTTAGTCATCATTCTGGATAAATAATTGAAAACCCATAAGTAAAGCAGAGGGAAATTAAGGAAAGATGCAAGACTACTAACATGATGCAAAGTGCAAGGCATTGTCTGAGATCTTTTACCAGCATGTTTATTCATGCATTAAGTTTTTTCCAGTTGCATTTTTTTCCTGAGTATGTGTTTATGCTTGTGCGTAATGAGGGTATGAGAATTATGGCCTAACATCTGTAGCAACTATAATTTTGTTTGCTTGTTCATCTATTTCTTGACAAACCCAATAAATAGTTATTGCATGACTGAGATGAGCCAGACACTATTCTAGGCACAGAGAACAAAATGAAAAAAATTCCCTGACTTCTGATCTTTATATTGTAGTGATGGAAATAGTAAATTATTAAGTAAATAAACATAGGTGACATAATTTCAGGTAGAATAATTTCAAAATAGATTTTTAGAAAGTGAGTAGGGTAGGGTGCTATTTGAAGTCAAGTCAGGAAAGGCTACCTGAGCAGGTGACTTTTGGGCAGAGTACAGACTCAGTCAATCTGCTAAAGAATGCCTAAAAAATCCATGGATAGATTGATGAATGGACACAACGCACTGATGTTGACTACCAGTCTCCAGGAACAGGTTTCTTTATCACCAGAGCTTCCCTGGGTACCTATTTGGAGAGAAGGGGTTCATATTGAGTAATGCAACCTTGAAGTGCAAAAAATCAAAACACAGGCAGCAGTTAGATGTGATTGTTAAGTCCAGTGTATTATACTCACATCCCAAGATTGTCCTCTAGCTCAGAGACTCATTCATATTGGAGCTTCTTGAAGATGTGCTACAGAATGAGCCATAATATCCATGTCTCTAAAATTTCACATCTATCACTAGTGAAATAAAACAAAGCTTTTACAGAAAAAAAGGACATTTTATTTCACTTATTTCAGTACCTCATTTCACTTCAAAAGCATCAAAGAATATCATCAGAGTCACTTGGTTGTGAAAACATATTTGGCTTCTTTGATACCATTTTTTCTTCCTGTTTCCCTAATAGAATTCCTCTTTCCTGAAGGAAACCCATTCTGTGTAGGTCTGGTGGAACAAGCCCATTCCTTGAAACAACAGCAAGTGACTGACCCAGTCATAGTACATATGACTCAAACAAAATAATTAGTAAATAATGGGCATGTGACATAATGAGATTTGCTGGAATCCTCAACAGAATATTTCTATATGAGCCATTCAAAAACCTATTTTTGCCTAAAACTGATAAAGCTGAAAAGAAATGAGTCAGGAGCTATCAGTTGCCATCCATGACCGTGTTTAAAGAGAAAGTGTTAATGAGGGAGAGGGCCACTGGGCTCTGATGACATTTGTAAACCCCTGGGTCCAATTATACCTGAAGGCACATTCACCCATACACATGACAGATTCATGGATCAATACATTTCTAGGTTTGTTTAAATAAGTTTGTGTTGGCTTCCTATCATAAAAATTGAGAAAGACTCACAGAATAAAAATCAGGCATCTAGGGAAAACGTGAGCAATTTATAAGAAATATACCAAGGCATCAAAAGTTACCAAAACAGACCATGCTGGAGAACAAAACAAATCCCCTGAGAAGAAAGGTGAGCTGTGAACTTTGCTGGTTTGGGCCAGTGGATAGAGCATAGGCCCATGGACTAAAGAGTCTGGGGTTTGATTCCAGTCAAGGGCATATGCATACCTCAGTTGCAGGCCCTGGTCAGGGCTTCTATGGGAGGCAACCAATCAATGTGTTTCTCCCACATCAATGTTTCTCTCTGTCTCTACCCTTTCTTCTACTCTCTCTAAAAATCAATGGAAAAAAATATCCTGAGGAAAGGATAGAGAGAAAGAAAGAAAGAAAGAAAGAAAGAAAGAAAGAAAGAAAGAAAGAAAGAAAGAAAGAAAGAAAAGAAGGAAGGAAGGAAGGAAGGAAGGAAGGAAGGAAGGAAGGAAGGAAGGAAGGAAGGAAGGAAGAAAGCTATGATTATTTGCAATCACATGTCATGAAAATGACAAGAAGGTGAGTGGCATTTAAGATGTTGTGCTAAGAGTTCACTGCAAAGAGTTGCTGTTGTTTTATTGTCCCTGTGAGATCTTACCTCTCAGAGTGGGGTGACCTAGACAACTACCGTATATTATTGTTGCTTAAAAACACGTTCTTTGGTAGTTAACATTTTCAGAGAGGACCAGCAGCAAGATGTGACTTTCATATTCAGGACATATTTAATGTGTGCTCATTTTGTGCTAGCCCTATGGGAAGTAAGAACTGGAGGGTCAGCCATGAGATTGCTGGCTTCCTTTAAAATTTACCCAAATGGCTACTCGCATACTACATTCTTTGGCCTTTCCTGCAAAATTATAAAAGTGAAATATGAACACCAGGAGGTTGCTTTTGAGGGCATAACATGATAAAAATATAAAATGTTTCCTGAAGAATGCATATGAAAGCAATGAGGTAACTTTGAATAATTTTGCTGACTTGTGTGTGTTTCCTGGAGTATTTTTAACATGGGCTGGAGACATCACTTGTTTATCTCTCTTGTTCTCAGTGTGGTCTTGCCTGGATTCCCATCTATTGGCAACTTGGCCACCTCAAAAAAAAAATGCCCAAGACAGGGAAATCTGTGAATCTCTCTTTGCCCCTTCTGCCAGGCTGGCTTATTTCCTTAATGGAAAAATTGCCATCTTCCTAAAATGTTTTATAATAAAATAATTTTGCTCAAACATGAAGGCTCATAATAATAATATACATGTGCTTTACATGGCACATAGATGTTTCCACAAGAAGTAGCTCCAATTATGAGACACTATTTAACCCCCCTCCAACACACACATACACACACACACACACACACACACACACACACACACACACAAATCCCTTTTCTTTCCAGATTTGCTACCTAGAGCTGCCACCCTGCATTCAGTATTTGAGGCTTTTCCAGGGCTACAAAGCGAAAGGCAAAGAAAAAGGTGGGGAATGGCATGGGATAATACCTTTGGGGGTCTAAGTGATATAGCTATTTGGGGGGTATGGGTACCCAAAGGTTTGTGACCCACTGTGAGTTCTTGGCATCGCATGGGAAAGAATTCAAACTAAAATTAGCATGGACTTTAAACAGAAGGAGAGTTTATTAGTGAAGTAGTGAGACAGAAAGGCTACTCCTCAGGCAGAGCAGCCCCTCCCTAATGAGACTCTACTTTTTTGTTTGTTTGTTTTTTGTTTTTTAAATTAAGGCCCATTTAATTCAGGGTTGTTAATACAGGGGGAATATGAATATTCAGGATTTTTTCAGGGATGAGTTGGCAAGTTCTCATTAGAGCGCCATTAGCCATTTTGTCTCCTTATAAGAGCTTTTAGTTTCTGATTATGGCAGTGTGGGATGTGTTGTTTAGTATGCCTATGTATTACAATGAGTATATAATGAGGCTAGGGGTTACTTCAAGGTGAAATTAATAACCCTGCGGGAGTGAGCTGGTCTTTTGCTGGTTCTAAGCCATAAATCCATTGGGGGCTAGTTTTACTATCTCTTTGACAGTCCCTATAGCCTTTTTGGTTACAACCTTTCCTGTCACATACTCTTATCTCAAAAGCACCATGATTCTGAAGTAAACATTTGGTTTTGAGAGGTTAATTCTGCAAAAGAAAGGAGCATATATGACTGTATGGGGTTCCTACAAAAAAGGTATGACTCTATCCTCATCTGGATTTGACTTATCTAACTAAGCCAATCTCCATCCCCTCTCCTCAAAATATTGCATTCTCCCAATATATATATTTTTACAACACTCAACAGATTATTTTGCCTCCTCCTATTGCAACCAGGAATGTAGTTACTGGGGTGGCTTTGGGCATGTGACCGGCCACTGCAGAGAACAGAGTAATTCCACTCCTCCACACTCTGCAGAATAGGAAAGAAAGAAAAGGTCTAAATGTCACCAAGTCCTCTCATAAGAGGACAAAGAACAGAGCTTCTCAGCCTTCCCTACAGGCAGGCACACAGTTAATTTAAACACATTCAAATTAACAGACTGTGTTGACTGAAGGGTGCATTTCTCTCTGTTTTGGATAAAAACTAATTTAAATGTGGTGGTACCAGGCTGAGAGCACATTCCTACAATGAAGTAAACAAATGTTATTGCCTTCACTTAGAGAGTCTTGGCCAATTAGGTTGATTATAGTGATCACAGAGACGTATCCTGAATGCACAAGGAAGTAGTATTGCTCAGATTTGTTATATAATATTTATAGACTCCACAGTAAAGCTTCAGATGAATTAAAATATACAATCTTGTATTTGCATGGATGAAGGGAATGTGATCCATATGTTTGTTAAAAGCAAGAAATGGAGCCAACAAAGTCCCTGACATTTACATTGATAAGACCCTCTCTGAGAAATTGTAAACCCCTGCTGTAAACCACTATTTTAAACAATGGAGAAGCAGCTCCCACTGTCACCTGAAAGTTTAACCCCAAATCACAATTTGGTCTTAGCTTGACTTTAGGAACTGTTTCTATGATTTTTTTCTTTGAGGTTGATCAACTAATGAAAGCAAAAGGCATATGAAAATAGCCTGTGTTGTCACATATCTAGTCTGATTATTTTGTTATCATACTCAAAGTCTTATCAGAGAGCTGATTTACATAGATATTTCCAGGTTTAAATATGGGTTTTACTCTATTTCTATAACTATTAAAGGATGAGTCAAGGTCATTAAAGAATAAATAATTTTTAAAATAGTTACTTATTGTATATGTGAAATCTATTGATATCATAACTGAGTTGATGAGAAAGCATGAAATAATAAAATCAGAGGTGAGGCACACTGAAATTTGAGATGGAGAATTTAACCTCCTGGGCCAATGTTTCCTCATGCGAAATAATAGAGTTGGTATAAGGTGGTTTCATAGGATTTTCCAATTCTAACCATCTGTGAGTTTTGAATGTTGGGACACCAGTGCTGTGGCAGGAAGCCCAATTGGGGGCAGGAGGGGGAGGATAGATTCAAGCATAAGAAAAATAAGCTGTGACAAACTCTGGTTTAGAATGACAGTCACTTGTAGTTATTTGAAAACAAGAATAGAGAATCCTCAAGAATAATGTAAGCAAGATTAGGAGTTGTAAGTGAATAAAATAGAGAAATATATATATAGTTTGGAAGAAAATGCTTGCTTTTAAAACAAACATTTCTGCAACTTCTTTTGCATAAGATGTGACTTAAGGGAGACAAGTAATTGTTTAGGAAAAACACCTTAGTGAGCCTCCGGACATAAAAACTAAACATGATTGTGCTTCTATCCCAGATGTACACATGTCCCTCAACCCCTTCTAAAATTATAAACTTCAGCTGTTCAAATTGATGACTGTGTTTATTATTTATATATTTATTTATCAATGACAATGCCGACTTGGTCTTTCACCTTACTTGAATTTTGAAGTTGGGAAGATTCTTTTATGTGGACTCAGAAGCATTCATACACTGAGACCACAGATGAAGCCAGATCATGGAATGACCTTTGTTTTCTAAAGAAGGGTAAGCATAGGAAGAAACAGGTAGGACATGAAAGTCACCAGTGTAAATAGTGTTTGGCTCAGTATCAGACTTCCTCTTGTTGGTGACATCCCACATGGACTTGTCTTGCATTCTTGCATGCATTTCTAAACTGGAGTCAGATCACTAACAGATTGTAGGATACTGACATCAGTATCAATATATTGTCTTTGTTCAGTTATCCCTTCCTTCATTCAATAATTATCTACAAGTTTCTAGACACTGGGAATATAATGGGGATTATGCATAGACAATATACTAGAAATGTTCAAAGTTTAGTACATTGGTTCTCAATTTTCAAATGCACATGCATTATTGGAGACTTTGATAAAATATACATTTATGATATTTTATCAGGCTTTCCAGGTAACTCTGCAGCAGGTGATGACAAGATTTTATTTTGAGAAATTCTGGTTTAGTATACACGCTCCCTTTTCTGTAGCTAAAGTCCACTAGCTTACCTGGAACTGAAGTCCAGTCCTTTCCAGAGCTTACCTCTTACTTCACCTGCCTAAACTCTTGTCAACTCTGCTGCTTCTGTGCACATCCCTCAAGCCTCCCACAGACTGTCCCTAAACATTACCAAAAAATTACACAAAGAGTAAATAATATGTGTTTGGCTATCCCCATAAATGAAATGGATTACTTTGGGGGAATATAAGTAACTAAATATGTGGTACAGCACAGCACACAGTGGAGTGGAGATTGGGTAACAATCTAATGAATTTGAATCAATTCACTTAGGTAAGACAGACCCTAATATATTTCAGATAACTTTCTAGAATTGAATAGACCTTTACAAAAATAAAACCACATCTACTCACTGTCATTTGACATATTCATTTTGCATGTGAGAGCACAATTTGTGTTAACTGGGAGCCACTAATACATGGTAGCAGGTATAATCAGTGTAAAAAGTTTTCCCATAACACAGAGATCTAAATGCTATCTATTTCAGAAAAAAATAGCATTTTTAATTGTTTCATGGTACATAAAGAGAATTATAAAAAATATTGAGCAAGTAAAGCTATGAAGGGTTGGCTGAACAGGTTAATTAGATTGATGACAGTTTTTGAATGGAAATAATCAATGAACCAATGGATCAATACATAAATAAACTTGTATTGAACACAAGCCCAGAGATGCATATGTATGTACCTAAGTTAACTATCTCATGGGTAGGAAAGCACTGCTGGAAAATAAATTGTAAAAAAATTCTGATCTTTGGGTATTTTGTTTGATTTATTTCTTTCCATAATTGTAAAATGCACATGGGATTGAAATTTATGATCCCCAGGCAATAGAAAAGCATAACCTTAAGATATGGAAATGATGGGACCAACTGCTGGTTTCTAAAATGTGGTTAGAATGTGTATTTAAAGAGGACCCTATCAGGCCTTTATTCTAT
This sequence comes from Lasiurus cinereus, assembly GCA_011751065.1. Lineage (NCBI taxonomy): Eukaryota > Metazoa > Chordata > Mammalia > Chiroptera > Vespertilionidae > Lasiurus > Lasiurus cinereus. Next base: position 7,273,218 of record JAAGEH010000079.1, on the reverse strand, counting down.
GAAATACCTAGACAAATAAATCTGAGGCATCTGAGGGTAATGGCATCTTGAGAGATAATGGATATTCAATCTGGGAGATGAGAAGGAGATAAAACCTTGGCTAGGGAATGTTTTTATATTTTAAAAATTCAGACTGCCTATTAAACTGCTGGATAGACTAGTCCCTATAAATTTTCAAAGGAGTGACCTGGTTTTCATCCAAGGGGCTATTGCAAATGAAACACACACGCAAAAACTCTATACAACTCTTCAAAAAATTGTGGACCATTTCATGTAACATACACCTGATGCCTGGGGTTAATCACCAGTAGTTCTTGGCAGAACACAATTTTTAATACTCTTAAAGCAAATTCATGAAAAACTAGAAACAATCTCCATTAGATTTTCATTCAAAGATGAGGTAGAGTCCTAATCTTGTTCACTATCAGTTATTTTCCAAATGTTAAAGTAAAAATACAGATAATTCTTATTAGTATTTTTGTTTGCTTGCTTCTGGGTAGATAGTACTTCACTAATTTATTTGCTGAGAGCTTTCACTGTCAACCCACAGAACCCACAGGACCCAAGTTTTCAATGTGATGCCTTGAATGACTTTTAGAACATTTATAATTAATATCACTACCTTTTGGATAACTTCTCACATTCATAGAAAAGCCAATTTTTCATAAATATCCCCTACAAAAAGATTTTTGTTAGTGGTGGAGGGATGGAAAGAGGAAGACAGTGTGCAAATATGCAAAGAAGCTTCCCTTCTCCCTGTGTTTATGCTCTTTGTATCAATGTGGCAAGCCTCTTCCTCACATCATGAGATTAAATCTATTTCCCCATTTCTTGATTCTTGTCTGCCCTGTGACTTGCTTTGTCCCAAATGAATCTGTAAGAAATAATGTGACGGAGCCTCGGTCTCATGAGGTTCCCCCTCTTCCTCTTGGTCCCCTGACTCTGGCTTTAGTTTAAACCATGGATATTTGGCTAGAGAAACCAAATCAAGGAGATTCTGACAGCCCCAACCAACATCTTCCTAATCTATAGGCAGCTGACCTCCAAAGATGTGAGAGAGCCTAGCCAAGATCAACAGAGGCTCTATTTGACCTTCAGCTGATTGCAAATCCAGAAGAACTCTCACTTGACTCAAATTCAGGGGCAGTGATACATTCTTATCATTTTGTGATATATTATTATTGTTTTAGGCCACAGGTTTTAGGGTGGGTTTTTTTTAATATATTTTATTGATTTTTTACAGAGAGGAAGGGAGAGAGATAGAAAGTCAGAAACATTGATGAGAGAGAGACATTGATCAGCCGCCTCCTGCACGCCCCACAGTGGAGATGTGCCCGAAAGCAAGGTACATGCCCCCAACTGGAATCGAACCTGGGACCCTCCAGTCCACAAGCAGACCCTCTATCCACTGAGCCAAACTGGTCTGGGCAAGGGTGGTTTTATTTTTTGTTTTTTGTGGGTTTCTTTCTTTCCCGCTGCCCCCCCGCCCCACCCCACCCCCCCGTTGTTGTTGTTAGGTAAAAACTCATTGATATAGTTAGTAACACTGAAAAACAAATGAATGGAAAAAATAATGATATTATATTTTTTCCTCAAGAAGAATGTTTTCAGACTACCTATCACATTTGGTGAGGGCCAGTGCTTATGTTCTCTTAGCTTTGAATTGGGAAATACCCATAGTGACAATGACAATGATATTGAAATTACAAGCTAAAAAGTCCCAAAGAGATGTGGGTGGGGCTTATGCAGGTTGGGGAAAGTTTTATAAGCCTAATGATATTTTCTAAAAAAAAACTTTCCAATCTGTACTATACATTCAAGGAATGCATCTCATTATGCCATACATTTCATTAGGCTATAGGCTTCATTAGACACTTGAATCAAGAATCTCATTACACACTCCAGACACACATCTCATTATGCCATGCATCTCATTAAGCTCCCAGCCAGGAACAGATGTAAAATAGACAAATTTCAGCAAGGCTTTGATTCCAGCCCACATGGCAATCTCATCAACAGTAGAGCAATGGTGGACCAACAATTGGGTGATTTTTGCATGACATTTAACAAAGAGGAACCAGCTCAATCAGGCACTATTAAATTACCAGGGAGAAAAAAAAATAGCTTGGTGTCAAATTCCACTTTGCTGGTCCACTCTAGGAATATGTTACTACTGTCAATCAGGAATCACCTATCAGTGAAGAGCCGGAGATGGGGTGTAAGAGGGCATGTGTCTGTAACATTACAATCATCTGTCATGAGGCAGACATTCAGCAAAGGGAAGCATCAATGTCACCTTGAGTTTGGCTTCAGAAATTGTATCTGTTCTGTGTCCTCAGCTGTAATCAGTTGTTTGGCATCTTCATGGATATGTCCCCTGGTGATGCCCCTGGTTAAGCAATACTTCTTTGGTCACAAATGATAAAAACCCAACTCACATGAATTTAAGATTAGAATGTATTGAAGAGCTCAGAGGTGTGGCTGAGTTCAAGCCCAACTATTTCCAAAGGCTGAAACAAGATCACAGAGACACTCATGTCTCTCTCTCTCTCAGTTCTGTTTTGCTTTGTGTTGGCTTTGTGTTTAGCACCCTTTCCTGATGAGATGGCTGCAGGTGGCTATAAACTCACATCATCAATTAAAGCAAAAGGTAGTGTCTTTTAGAAGAGACAACTAAATCTTAGTAGATGACCCTCATTGGTCAATTTGGGCCAAATGATCTTTCAGAGACTTATCTCTTTGCATCAGGGAGATAGAATAAGCAGAGTTACAACCCTGAGTCAAATGCCCTCCCCTAAATGTACTTATGGACTGAAGGAGGTGGAACACCAAAAGGATATTAAATAGACAAAAATAACCTATGTCTACTTGTCTTGTTTTACCCTAGAATACTTATAGGTCTGATAGGGATTGTGCAATATCTGTGCACTCTGAGAATGTGGGAAATCTGTCCTTGGTCACCAGGAAAATACTTTTCACTCATATTCTCAAATAAATGGAAATAAAAAATTCAGAGCTATATAAACAGCATGGTTGTTCCTTAAGTTTTTGTGATGCTGCAAATATAAAAAATTGTTATTCTGAGGAGTTCAGACTAGAGTGAGTAAGCTACCTATTGATATGATTTCCATGTACCACCAAGTTTTCTTGTTTTGAATGGCTAAAATATTTCTACTAACTACTCATTCATGCCTCAATGCCTTTAGAAAATTAAATTAAAAAACATAAAAAATACAAAAACAACAGAGGGTAGAAAACAGCTTAATTCCACACTCGGATGCAAATGGCATGTTAAGTGCCTTCTTGAGAATACATTTTGGGAAAGAAACAGCAGAGTCCTCAGAATACCAGACATTTGGTTAGGATAGTGAGGCAGGTAAGATAAAGGACAGGGAACAGTGTCGAGTGGACAAGGTCAAACAGTACTGAAGGCAAAATACTTCAAATTCATGGTAGGTCTAGAGCTATCCACAGGTAACACTATGCAACTCTAAATAAATAAAACTTTCATCTGTAAGAATAGTGATTTGAGAATACACTATGAAGTGATAACAAACCAGAACCACTTATTAAAGAATAATTTCACTGAGGTATTCTAGATTCTGAAAAGACTGGGTATCAATACAGTCTTGATTTTATGGGTCCTTGTGTAGCTCTTTGCCTGTAAAAACATTGCAGTTTAAGTATTCCCTCCACATTCCTTTCAGATGAAGTGCTGTATCACTGATTGTCCAAAGTAGACAAAGCTGTTTCCTTTTCCAGCTTAACATATTTTTTTTTCTAAAAAAAAAAAAAATTATTTAGCTGGAAGATGTTAGAGCAAGAGAAGTTGGAGTAACTGTTATGGGTCAAATTCTAACTTCATGTAGTAATAGACTCCCTCTGGTACCACATTTCACTGAAACCCAAGAAATGAACTACGTCTCATTTGTAGTTTTTACCGTAAGAACACCTAGAACTGAAGGAATTTGATACACTCTGTGTTAATTAGAGCAGCAATGTTCTCACATAGTTAAAAAGAAAACTCTCATCAACTCTTATTTATTAAGAGATAATAAGCACAAGACTAATGAAGCCTAAATAATACAATTTTTAAATGACCCTTCTTTACTTTTTGTTTTGTTTGTCTTGTCTTTGTTTTTACTCTTTCAATTAAAATGCTTGGGTTCTCATTCCACCTTTCATTTCTCACTCTTTCTAAAATATACCCTCCTTCTATCTACTCTCCACTTGCAAGTGATTAAGAGAGAGTATGTATGTAGTGAAAAATAAAGGTTACATGCTCCTAAGTGAAAAATAAAGGGTATGTGCTCCTAATTTACACTCTACCAAAGATTAAGAATCAGAAGTAAGCTATCTTCCACTTTTTGTCTTATAAGTGTGATTTTGCAATTATAGGGTACAAGTCAAAGTCAATTTGTTTGCCTCTGAGCTTTGCCCTCAATGGTCCTGGAATGCAATGACATGTGATTGTAAGTCCCTGAATTCCAGCCTGCCTCCTAACTTGGTGCTTTCTGAACAATATGGTAGATGGACTTTGCAATGGTGTTAATGACAGCCCATGGTCCCATTTCTAAATAATGCTGAGATGACTCTTTTAAATTGTTGTAAAGACACTTAACATGAGATAAAGCCTCTTAAAATTTTTAAGTATCTAATGCACTATTGTTAATTATAGATCCCATGATGTAAGGAGATTCTTTTTTCCCCTTATATTTCTCTATATGGCAGGAAAAGAAAGTCAAGAAAAATTTCAGGATAAGGCAACTGATCAATTTCAAGACAATAGTGAGAGACAAAAAGGTCTTGGCATCCGGTTATTAATTCCAAGTCTCTTGGGAGAGCTTATTAGCCTATAATACAGTCACCAGTCACCTGGTGGTCCCTGTGGCTCAAAAAAAAAAAGATGAGAGTCTTTAACATAAAAAAAATTTTTTTAATAGGTTTTAAACTACAAAATGTCTTTTCAATTCACAACAACCCTGGGGTAACACTTTCTGTTTTCATTTTGTTGTGAAACTCTTGGCACTTGGATTGCATTTTACATAAACTATAAATAATATTTAGATATGCAAGGCTAAAAGGATTTGCTCACTTGGCTAAGGTGGTAGCATATGTAGACTTAAAAAAAGAAGGCATTCTGACCTTTGGGTGAACAGTAGAACTCAAAATGCTATTGTTACAATGTGACATGGGAAAGCATGATTTAAATGTAAATCTTTTATCTCCCAAGCCATAAAAGACTATGCCTTGGAGGTACTAGAAATTTCAAGCTGTAATGTGGATCATATAAAAAAATTAAAACATTTAGTACAGCACCAAATCTGCTTTTCTTAACTGCATTTAGCTCATAAAATAGTTAGAGTCTGTAGTATTTTATATTTAAAATGAGCTGTTCTTAACCATTTTGTGTCTGGCTCCTTGCCTTCTGGTTCCAAAACTCAAGACATCAGTGCTCTCTGCACATCTCACCCCTTTCCTTTTTCTCCTAACCTCCAAGCTTCTGATGTACCTTCAGGCTTCTAGGAGAATGCCTTTGGGGTCAGATCTGACCCCTAAAGCTTTTTAGCCTTGTTCCTCCCTGTGTGAGCTACACAGATAATCAGGAAGGACTGAGTAAATAATGAAGGTCATATCTCCATTTTCACTTACCTTGACCTGCTCCATGGCTTTGAGATAGAAGAAATAAGATTCTGTACTTTGGTCTAAGCCATGGGTAGGACTGGGTTTATGACAGGTTTGTATATGGGCTACAGATTGGACACAGTTGGAACTGAGGGTCCTGCCCAGATTCTGCTCACCATTTTCCATATGGCTTTGTTGGTGTTGACTGTATTTTTCCAAGCCCAAGTACACTTTTCTAAACTTTTAGGAGAATCCGATCATTCCCGTGTGTTTTTACAGCCTGCTGGTTTATCTGTTCCTGGCACTAATTTGGTCTGATACCATATGAGGACAGGCAGAAGTCTTCTCTCCTTGACAGAAAAAAAAATGAATGTCTTATGCAGCCCTAAGTGGGGACATTATTTCATTTGGGGCCAAGTTCTCAGGGAGCAATTTAAATCAGGAACCACATCTTTTGTGTGTGTTTTTTTAAGACTTGCATATGAATGAATGTATGTTGTATTTTAGTTATATTTTAGTTGTATTTATTTAACCCTCCAGAGAATGACTAACCATACTAAAAATATATTTTTTATTTCTTCTGCCTGCAATTTTGTGGATGCTACACACCTTCCAGCATCTCTACATCCCAGATTAGAAGTGTCCCTTTCATAAACCAGTATTTTCCTCACCCAGTGTTTTCCTTCTTAGTCCTAGTGCAATTAATTAAATGATGATGTGTATAATTGAACTATTCCTTGGCTGATGTTTTATTATTCAGGAGGACAGGTCAGTGACAAACTTCTGTGGAACTCAACCTTTACATTCCAAAATCACTCTGCACTCTGCACTCTGCACTCTGAAAGATACTAGCCTTCTTCATCATCTCAAACATTTTTATGGAATGAGAATTTCTCATTCCATAAAATCTTCTTTCTTGGTTCAGCCATAGCAAACTTATAGAAAATTATAACTCACAGGGATACAATGAATGCTCCAATAATATAAAATTGCAATGCTTGGCTAGGAGACCATGCGTCTGAGGTTTTGTCAATGCACTGGAAATCATGGCAGTTATTCTTCTTAACACTAATGTCCTTTCTGCTTTATGGAGAAATGAAGGCAGAATGTAGCACAGGTAGTTAGGTTCTTTAGTGTAAGGTCTGACCAAACAATATCTAGTAACATAACCAACATTCAAGTCTATGCTCCAACTACAGAAGCTTAAGAAGATGAAAGTTGTTATCAAGTATCCAAGAAGAAAGTTGTCACACACCAAAACAAGACATGCTGATAAATATAGTTGTTTGAAATGTAAAAGTAGGAAATAAAGAAGAATCAAATTTCATTGAAAAACTTAGACTAGTCAAAAAGGAAGCAGAGATCAGCCCCTGGATTTCTGTGAAGCCAACTTGTCCATTGCAAACACGTGGTTCAAACAACCGAATAGATGACTCTATACATGAACCTCACCAGATGGCCAACATAGAAATCAAATAGACTATGTAATTGAAAGCAGGAAAAGGAGAAGCTGTATTCTCTCTGCCAAAACAAGACCAGGAGCAGATTGTGGTACTGACCACAAATTGTTAATATCTAACATTACAATAAAAAAGATCACTAAAAGAATTGTAGTGCCCAGATATAAATAATTCCTGATGGATTTAAAGTTCTCATAAAATAGAGGTTTGCACTGTTAAACTTAATTGACCAAGAGCCAGATGAACTATGGACTGAAGCTAGAAATATTTTTAGGAAAGAATGTGAAAAGACAGTGTTAGAAGCAAAAAGGAAATAAAAATGGAGATAGATGACTGAAGAAAAACTGGAAATTGTTAAAGACAGATGAGAAGCAAAAGTGAAAGATGATAAAAAAAAAAGATTAGAATTCTTAATGTAGTTTTTCAATGACTATCATATAGAGATAAATAGAAGTATTACAGTAGCCAAAGTAAGGAGAAAATATAATAACAAAAAAAGGAAAAACACAATTTTAACCGAAAGATTCCTGAAATAAGAGAAAAATCAAACCTAGTTTTGGAATTCTGAATTACCAAGAAGGAAGTACATTATTTGACCAGAAGAAAGTAAAGAGAAGGTGGAAATAGTTTACTGAAAATCTATAAAGAAAAGAGGAAAGGATGACACATATTTATGAAAGATTCCTATGAGAAAGAACCTATAATTTTAGAAAGTAAACTGAAACCTTCCCTGAAAATATTGGGAAAATATATATTAATCACTAGAGATAGATCAGTTTCAGATAGAATTATATCAAGCCACAAAGACTGAATCTGTCTAAATTCTAACAAACATATGTCAACAAATATGGAAAACAAAACAATAACCTATAGACTTGAAAAGTGCAATATCCACCTCTGTCTTCAAGAAAGATGTCAAACAATGAAGTAACTATTGGACCATTGTTCTTATTTCCCACACAAGTTATGCTCAAGATAATGTATCAAAGGCTTAAACCTTATATAGAGCAAAAAATTCCAGATGCTCAAGTTGGATTCAGAAAAGGAAGAGGTAGTTGAAATCTAATTGCAAGCATTTGTTGGATACTGGAGTGCTCCAAAAATTTTCAGGTTAGTCCATGTTTTATAGACTGAAGTAAAGTCTTTGACTACATGGATCATGAAAGCAATGAGTTACTCTGAAAAATATGGGTGTGCCTCAGCACTTGATTATACTGATGAATAATCTGAATTGTGGACAGGGAGTCACTGTCAAAACAGATTATGGAGAGATAGAATGGTCTCCTATATGCAAAAATGTCAGAGGAGGGGGGAGCGTTTTATCTCCCTATTTGTTTAATCTGTATACAGAATACATATAAAAAAAACTAGGTTAGACTCAGAGAGAAAGGAGGAATAAAAATCAGTGAGAGAAATATCAATAACTTATAAGCAGATGAAACCATTTTACTGGAAGAAAGTAGCAATGCTTTAGAATGACTTCTGATCCAAGTAAAAGAAGGAAGTGCCAAAAAAAGAATGCATTTGAACATCAAGAAGACAAAAATCAAGACTGCATAAGAAATACACAACTTTAATAGAGTTAATGAAGACATTGACATTGTTAAAGATTCTTTTTACCTTGGTTCAGTCATCAGTCCAAATGCAGCCAAGCAATCAAGAGAAGTTTGAGTCTCAGAAGTACAACAATGGAATAATTAATAAATATCACCAAAAGCAAAGATCAGACAAAGGTTCACATTGTCCGTACTCATGTATTCCTAATTACTATGTACAGATGTGAAAGATGGATAATGAAGAATCCTTATAGGAAAAAAAAATTCACTTGGAATATGTTCTTGGAGGAAAGTTCTATGAATACCATAAAGATGAATAAATGGGCCCTAGGGCAAGTTAAGCCTGAAACTGGAGGAAAAAATAACAAAAAATAACTGGAGGAAAAAATAACAAAACTAAAGCTGTCCTCCTTCGGACACATTATGAGAAAACAAGGTTATTTGGAAAAAACAGTAATACTGGGAAACAGAAGGCAGCAGGACAAGAGGAAAACCAAATTTGAGATAAATCGACTCCATCAAAGAAACCATAGGCATGAGTCTACAAGATCTGAGCAGGGCTCTTGAGGACAGGACAGTATAGACATCACTCATGTATAAGGTCACCAGGAGTCAGAGCCATCTCAATGGCATGTAAAACACATACTTGAATATGTGTTGCTCCCTGTTTATACTGTAACTGTAAGCCCATGAGAGCAAAAGTTAATATTTATCTTATTTCTTACTGCAGTTGAAATACCAAAACAATGCTTGACATAGAAAGCATAAAACTATACTTGATTTTTTTTCATTTTTTAATTAATGTATTACATGTGTATATATCTTCCCATGGCCCCCCATCCACTCCTATACATGACCTCAAAACCCCGCGGCCGGCCCGCGCGGGGAATTGCATCCATTGGTTATGCTTATATGAATGCATACAAGTCCTTCGGTTGATGTCTTATCTACCCCTCTCTCCTTATCCTTCCCACTATAATTTGACAGTCTGTTTGATGCTTTACTGCCTCTGTATCTATCTTTTTGTTCATCAGTTTATAATGTTCTTTATCATCCATAAATGAGTGAGATCATATGGTATTTTTTTTTTCATTGACTGGCTTATTTTATTTAACATAATGCTCTCCAGTTCCATCCAGGTTGCTACAAATGGTAAGAATTCCTTCTTTTTATGGCAGAATAGTATTCCATTGTGTAGATGTACCATAGTTTTCTGATCCACTCATCTGCTGACAGGTACCTAGGCTGTTTCCAAATCTTAGCCAGGGTAAATTGTGCTGCTATGAACATAGGGGTGCATATATCCTTTCTGATTGGTGTTTCTAGTTTCTTAGGATATATTCCTAGGAGTGGGATGACTGGGTCAAATGGAAGTTATATTTTTAGTTTTTGAGAAAACTCCATACTGTTCTCCATAGTGGCTGCACCAGTCTGCATTCCCATCAGTAGTGCACAAGGGTTCCTTTTTCTCCACATCCTTGCCAATATTCGTCGTTTGTTGATTTGTTGATGATTGCCATCCTGACAGGTGTGAGATGGACCTACATTGTCATTTTGATTTGCATCTCTTGGATAATTAGTGACTTTGAGCATGTTTGCATGTGTCTCTTGGCTTTCCTTCTGTCTTCTTTTGAAAAGAATCTATTTAGATCCATTGCCCAATTTTTATTGAATCATTTATTTTCCTTTTATTAAGTTGTATAAGTTGCCTGTAGATGTTGGAGAATAAATCTTTATCAGTAATAACATTTGCAAATATGTTCTCCCATACAGTGGCCTTTCTTATTGTTTTATTGATGGTTTCTTTTGTTGTGCAAAAGCTTTTTATTTTGATGTAGTCCCATTTGTTTATTTTCTCTTTAGCTTCCATTGCTCTAGGCGCAGTATCCTTTGGCATATGTCTGATATTTTGCTGCCTGTGGATTCCTCTAGTATGTTTATGGTTTTCTGTCTCATGTTTAAGTTCCTTATTTTGATTTTATTTTGTATATGGTGGAAGTTTGTGGTCTAGTTTCATTTTTTTGCATTTATCTGTACAATTTTCCCAGCACATTTATTGAAGCGACTGTCTTGAATCCATTGTATGTTCGTGACTCTTTTGTCAAATATTAATTGAGCATAGTGGTTTGGGTCCATATCTGGATTCTCTATTCCAGTGGTTCTCAACCTTCCTAAGGCCGCGACCCTTGCATACAGTTCCTCATGTGGTGGTGACCCCCAACCATGATATTTTGCTACTGTTATGCATCGTGATGTAAATATCTGCATTTTCCAATGGTCTTAGGCGACCCCTGTGAAAGGGTCGTTTGATGCCCAAAGGGATCGCGACCCACAGGTTGAGAACCGCTGCTCTATTTTATTCCATTGCTATATATGTCTGTTCTTGTGCCAGTACCAGGCTATTTTGAGAACAGTGGCTTTGTAAAACAGCTTGATATCTGGTATTGACATCCCTCCAATTTTGTTCTTCTTTCTCAGGATTGCTATGGCTGTTCAGGGTCTTTTGTTATTCAAGATGAATTTTTGGAGAGTTCTTTCTAGGTCTGTGAAATATGCCCTTGGTATTTTAATAGGGAGTGCATTGAATCTATAGATTGCTTTGGGTAGTATGGACATTTTAATGATGTTTATTGATCCCAATCCATGAGCATGGTATGTTCTTCCATCTATTTACGTCTTCCTCTATCCCTTTTTTTAGTGTCCTGTACTTTTCCACATATAGGTCTTTTACCTTCTTAGTTAAATTTACTCCTAAGTATCTTAATTTTGGGGGACCGATGGTAAATGGGATTGCTTTTTTAGTCTCTCTGTAAGTTCACTATTTGTGTATAAAAATGCCATAGATTTCTTGGCGTTAATTTTGTATCCTGCTACATTCCTGAATTCATTTATTAAGTTTATTAGTTTTTTGATAGAGTCTCTTGGGTTTTTTATTTACAATATCATGTCATCTGCAAATAAGGACAGCTTTATTTCTTCTTTTCCAATTTGAATAGCTTTCATTTCTTTACATTGTCTAATTGCAATGGCTAATACTACCAGTACTATGTCAGACAGGAGTGGTGAGAGTGGGTATCCCTGTCTTGTTTCTATTCTTAGGGAAATGGTTTTAGTTTTTGCCCATTGAGTATGATGTTAGCTGTGGATTTATCATATACAGCTTTTATTATGTTGAGGTATGATCCTTCTATTCCCACCTTGTTGAGAGTTTTTATCAAGAAAGGGTGTTGGATTTTGTCAAATGGTATTTCTGCATCAATTCATATGACTATGTGAGTTTTATCTCTCAATTTGTTTATGTGATGTGATGTATCACATTTATTGATTTGCAGATATTGTACCACTATTCCATTCCTGGGATAAATCCTACTTGGTCATGGTGTATGATCTTTCTGATGTACTGCTGGATCCGATTTTCTAGAATTTTGTTGAGGATTTTGGCATCTGTGTTTATGAAAGATATTGGACTGAAATTCTCTTTCATTGTGTTGTCTTTATCTGGTTTTGGTATTAGGCTGATGCTGCCTTCAGAGAAAGTGCTTGGAAGTGTTCCTTCATCTTAAAATTTTTGGAATAGTCTGAGGAGAATAGATTTTAATTCTTCCTTGAATGTTTGGTAAAACTCCCCTGTGAAGACATCTGGCCCCAGGCTTTTGTTTGCTGGAAGCTTTTTGATGACTGATTCAATTACTTCTATAGATATTGGCCTATTTAGATGTTCAGATTCTTCCCAATTGAGTTTTGCAAGGCTATATTTTTCTAGGAATATGATCATTTCCTCCAGGTTGTCCAGTTGTTGGAATAAAGTTGTTCATAGTATTTTTTAACAATCCTTTGTATTTCTGTGGGGCCTGTGATTATTTCACCTCTTTCAATTCTGATTTTGTTTATTTGGGTCCTCTCTCTTTGCTTCTAGGTGAGCCTGGCTAGAGATTTATCAATCTTGTTTATCCTTTCGAAGAACCAGCTCTTGGTTTTGTTGATCTTTTGTATTGCTTCTTTGGACTCCAGGTTATTTATTTCCACTCTTATTTTTATTATTTCCTTTTTTTCTGCTAACACTGGGGTTTTCTTATACTTATCTTTCTAACTCTTTGAGTTGTAGGGTTAGATAATTTATTACCATTGTTTCTTGTTTTTTGCAGTAGGCTTATAGAGCTATGAACTTCCCTCTCAAGACTCCTTTGGCTGTGACCCATAGATTTTGGATTGTTATATTTTCATTATCATTTGAAATTCCCTCTCAAGACTCCTTTTGCTGTATCCATAGATTTTGGATTGTTGTATTTTCATTGTCATTTGTTGCCATTATGTTTTTATTTCTTCCTTAATCTCACTAGTAACCCAGTCATTGTTTAATAGCATGCTATTTAGTCTCCATGTGTTTGATTTTTTTTTTGGATTGTTTTTATTGTAGTTGATTTCCAGTTTTATTCCACTGTGATCTGAGAAGATGCTTGATATGATCTCCATCTTCTTGAATTTGAAGAGACTTTGTCTATAACTCAACACATGGAAAAAAACTTTTTCCATTCCTTCACCCTCCATCTGTGTGTATCTTTTTTTCTGAGGTGGGTTTCTTATAGACAGCAGATATATTTGAAAATGACCCATGTGTATTTGAGAAGAATGTATATTCTGTGATTTTGGGGTGAAATGTTCTGAAGATTTCAATTAATTCCATCTGGTCTAGTGAGGCATTAAGGATTGATGTTTCTTTGCTGATTTTTTTGTTTAGAGGGTTTGTCCAATGGTGATAGTTGGGTATTAAGGTCTCCTACTATGATTGTATTGCTGTCAATCTCTCCCTTGATATCCTCCAGGAGATTTTTTTATGTATTTGGGTGCTCCTGTATTGTATCCATATATGTTTACTGGAATTATTTCTTCTTTTTCGATTGTTCCCTTTAGTATTATGAAGTAAACTTCCTTATCTCTTATTATATCCTTCACTTTGAGATCCAATTTGTCAGATATAAGTATTGCTGCCCCAGCTTTTTTTTCATTTCCATTCACCTGAAAAAAACTTTTTCCATTCCTTCACCCTCCATCTGTGTGTATCTTTTTTTCTGAGGTGGGTTTCTTATAGACAGCAGATATATGGGTCATGTTTTCTTAATCAACCTGTTACCCTATGTCTTTTGATTGGGGTATTTAATCCATTTAAATTTAAAGTTATTATTGATAGGTACTTATTTGTCAGCATTTTTATTATTTACCTTTTTGTTCCTTCTTCACTTCCTATTTCTTTTTTTTTTCTTTTTACAGCAGACCCTTTAGCATTTCTTGCATTGCTGGTTTGGTGATAATAAATTTCCTTGGTTCTTTTTTGTCTGTGAAGCTCCTGATTTCACCTCTAATTTTGATTGATAGTCTTGCTTGGTACAGTATTCTTGGATTCAGACCCTTCTATTGCATGACTTTGTATATTTCATTCCATTCCTTTCTGGCCTGATGAGTCTCTGTGAGAAATCAGTCACTAGTCTGATGGGGATTTCTTTGTAGGTAACTTTCTGTCTCTCTCTTGGCCACTTTTAAGTTTCTTATTTTGTTGGTGTTTGCCAATTTAATTATAATGTGCCTTGGCATCAGTTTTTTTGGGTTCATTTTGCTTGGGACTCTGTGAGCTTCTTGGATTTGTGTGGGTTTTTTCTCCTCTATATCAGGGAAGTTTTTTGTCATTATTTCTTCAAACAGGTTTTCTATCCTTTGCTCAGTTTCCTCTCCTTTTGGAACCCATATTATGCGGATGTTGTTTTGTTTCCTATTTTCCCAAAGTTCCCTTAGGCTCTCCTCCTGCTTTATAATTATTTTTTCTAGAAGCTGCTCTTCTTGGGTGTTTTTTTTTTTTTACCTTGTCTACTAGCTCACTGATGTGTTCCTTTGCTTCTTCTAGTCTACTTTTGATGTTTTCTGTTATGTTCTTTGCAGCAATGATGTCTTTTTTCATTTCCTCTTGGTTCTTACTCATATTTTCAAATTTGTCTTCCATTCTTTTCAGCCACCTTATGACCATTTCTCAGAATTCTTTCTCTGGCAGGTTGCTTGCCTCCATTTCATTTACTTTCTTTCCTGTGATACCTGCTTTTCTTTCATATGCAGGCTGTTTCTTTGTCTCTCCATGGTTTCTCTTCTCCTAGTGTCTGGTTATGTAGTTTTCTCTCTCTCCCTAAGTGAAATCTGTCCTTTCCATGTTGGCGTGTAAAGCTCCTCTGAATCTGAATGTTTGCGCCAATTGGAAACCAGAGTTCTGGGATTCCCAGCTGTTTAGTGGATGCTGTAATGGGCTGCCCAGTCAGTATAGCCCTGACCAGCAGTCCCTCACCTTCTCCTGGAGTATAGCTGTCCCTTAACTTTCCAACAAACACTCCCCATGTGACCCCAGCTATTATTTCTGCCTGCTCAAGGACAAGGCTCAGGACACATCTGACTACTCCGTGGCCATTTTTTTTCCTCCAAAACTATATTTGTTATATGAAAGATGATTTTCAAGCTTGTGTGTGTGTGTGTGTGTGTGTGTGTGTGTGTGTGTGTATTTGTTTTTCTGGTTTGTCTAAAATATCTTTAGTTGCTTCTTCAAAATATCCTTTAAATTTTTCCCAAAATCCTGATTACTGACTCTGAATGTCTTTTTCTGTTCAGATTCTTTCTCTGATCATTCATTAATTGAATGAGAATAGTTATTTTTTCCAATGTCTCACATGTACTCTTCTAGATTTTTGGTCAGATGACTACCACTTTACACAACTTGTATCAAAAATAATAAGAAATCCTGCACATAATAAGGTCATGATGTATAATTTTCCTTTTAGTAATCTAGTAAGGGATCACTAAAAATTCAAATAAAGTATTACATATACAAATGTTCTTCACTATGCTGAATAAGACCATAATTGAAAAAAAAACTGATGGTATTATGTCAATATTAAATTTTCAAATTTTGAAAATTATTCTATGACTGTAAAAAACATTTTTCTTTATTAGAAAATATACACTGTTTGGAGTAAAAGAATAGTTTACTCTCAAATAGTTTAAAACAAATGTGTGTGTGAGAGACAGAGAGAAAGAGAGAGAGTGTGTTTGAGAATAATAAATCTGAGTAAAAGCTATATAGGATTCCCTTGAAATATTTTTGTAACTTTTCTGAAGTCTTGAAATTATATCAAAATCAAAAGTAACAAAAGATGCTCAATACTATATTATTTATATAAGAAAGAAAAATGGAAACACCTACATGTTAAAAATAGGAGAAATGTAAATTATACTGAGATACAGTCACATGATACAAAATAAAGAAATCATTAAAATTGTTTATAAATGTAATTTGTTAAGAAAAATGGAAGAATGCTTAACGTACATAGCAAAAATAAAACCTTGAATAAAAATTTCAAATGCAACATGATATTAGCTGTGTAAAAACTATAAATTATTGATTATTGGTAGGATTTTTTATTATTGTTGTTTTTTGTTATACTTATCTTTAGTCACTACTTATTTAAAGTAATAAGTATGTATTAATTTTATTTAAAATGGAAAACATTTCAATTTCTAGTCTTTATTTTCTTTTTTCATTATTAATTGTCTGGGAAAGAAGAAATTATTTACCTTGTCTCATTAAGCCTTTCACTAGAATAGCAAAATTAGGGTCTAATGATATAACAAACCATGTGTCTGGATGTTATCAGTCTGCTTTTCAGATTGTTATATGCAGATATTCATTGCTGTTTTCTAGTAGTTCAGAGTTACATGCAATAAGCTGCCCCTTGAAAATGTGACGTTCCCCATCCTAGATATTTGTTGTGTAAAATATGGGCATAATGGCTTGGAAGCCAGAAAAACCTCTATGTGAAACTTGACTCCTAACTAACCATATGACCTTGAGGAAATGTCTATATATTCCCGAGCTTTAGTTTTCTCACCCATAAAATTGGAATGTTAGTGCTTATCTTATAGAGTTGCTGTAAAGATTAAATGGAATAACACATGTAGGGGGTGTTATCTACTGCACTCCCAATATCGGAGACATCAGTATCACTGTTGATATTATCTCTTGATTTTTTAATACATTTTATTGATTTCAGAGTAGGAGAGAGATAAAATATCAATGATGAGAGAGAATCATTACTGGCTGCTTCCTGCATGCCACCCATTGGAGATCAAACCTGCTATATGATCATGTGCCCTGACCAGGAATCCAACATTGGCATCTTGATTCAAAGGGCGACATTCAACCACTGAGCCATACCAGCCGGACTTCTCTTAATTTTTTACACCCTGGGAGGTTGTCATGGAATGCACATCTTGTTTCCTCTAATAGATGATGAAAGACCTGAAGCTCCAAGCCTGAACATGCAACTTTTACTCTGACTTTTTAGTCATTCAAGAGAACACAATGGAGGGCAAATTAGAATATCATCATATCAATGCTCTTGAGGTTTTAACAAGTCTTGTTCTTTCTTGAAATTCAAGCCATATGCCCATTTCTAGAAAACAACACCCCCATACCTTTCTTAATGATCATACAATAAAAAAATTTCACAAAACTAGCCAAAGTATCTTCTGTTTTTTTCTTCCCCACAATGCCACTCATAGAGAACGTCGCTTACTGAAAATCTCCAGCTTTATATAACAAACCCTGTGTCTGAATTTCAAGATTTTGTGGCACAAAACTGTTTTCTCCAAAGTGTTGTGTCTGAGTCCACCAAGTTTTCCCGCCAAATCTGCATAGTCTTGACACCGAATAAGCCATGATGTGATAGCTGGAGGCCACAGAAGAGCCAGCAGGGGCTTTAGGCTCCTTCTCTCCCCAGCAGCATTATGTTGTTCCTCTTGCAAAAGTTGCCTGGGGGAGGCTAAGAGAATGTGGAAAAGATAAGTATTTAAGGGGGAAAAATATAAAAATCATAAGCCCCTTTTACTTGCATTAATGTCTCCCTGCAAAATAATGAAATCAATTACTCATGTTGATTAAATAAGTAGTGTAATCACTCAGTCTGCAAGAAGGCTTACAGAACATTGACTACAGGAAGAGGAGATCCCTCTTTAGTTCTTTAGTATTGCTGTGTCCTGAAAAGAAATTGTCTTTCATAAACTACGCATTAAGTATATCACCTTATACAGACTCATCCAAAATCAGATCTGGAAACAAAATTGTTCTATGACAGAAACAGAGCAGCTGAATAGAGTTAGTGGTCAGGACAGCAATAAGAAAGGGATTCCTAAGAACAAGCCATGTTCCCATCTTCCAGGGCCCTCCTACCTAACCAGAAACCCTAACTTCTTTCCTGGCAGCCCAAGCTTACCCACAAACCCCTGATTCCTGTCCTCTTGTAGAGCTGAGCTGACAGTCTATAAATCCCCTGTAAATGTTAGCTAACTATAAAGATATGCTCTCCTTCTCCTCAAGGTCACTTACATTTAAGAATAAATAAGCTTTCAGCTTCCCTAGAAAAGAAGTTATAATGGTGGAATAATTAACACTGAGTTTGAGATTCAAAATTAGTGTTTATTTCATAAATTCTCTACTATTTGTATATGTAGGCCTCACATCGCAAAGAACATTGAGAGTTTTTTGTTTGGTGATAAAAAGATTCTAGTCTAATCAGAAAGTATTTAACCTAGTGATAAAATACCCTATAACCTGTCATCAGTAATGTAATACAGAGGAAGGACAGGGGGGAATCAAGAATGCTGAGTTTTGGGAGGGTGCTGGCACTTGCCCTCCATGTTTGCATTATGAGCCTTACTAGAAGCCTGAGGTAAGTGTTATGTCCATTTCACAGATGAATAATCTGAAGCACAGAGGATTCTATTGCCCTGGCCAGGGCAAAACAGCCAATAATGGTGTAGCCATGAGTGACACAGACTTAGAGTGCTACCTACTCAATCAGAGCTCATATTCTGTGTGCTCAGCCCAACTTCTTTCAAACTTGTCTAAGTATTTAAATATTAATGATAGGATTTAGTCTTCTTAGGAGCAGGACCAATCAACTTGGATTAAGTGACACAAACTTTTCAGGGCAAATCTAAATAAAATCACCCTAAAGTTGAAATGTGTGCTAAGCATTTACCTTCTTTCCTTCCAGGAAAAGATAAAAAGTGAGATGGTGAATGGGTATTGCTTTAAACTAACCTGGAATTCAGAAAGAACATTGGGTGGTTTAACCATCCCTAAACCAACCCTCATTTGAGAAAAAATCAACCATTGACTTCTGGAAAATCAATAATATATGTGATGTTTAAAATATAAATAAAAATGAAAATACAGTCATGCTATTTCATTATTTATATTATAAAGAGAAAGTCATTCTTTAAAAGTTAGATGAAGAGAAATCTGATTTACCAAAGGTCATAGAGCAAGATTTTGAAGTATTCAAGAATCCATTTCTTTACCCATTTAACAAATGCTTGAAGCCTTTGATGATCAGACACCAGCATAGGACATATGTGATACAAAGATGAATGCCACAAGGGTCTTGCTTTCAAATATCTCAAACCTTGGTGACAAACACAGCCAGGGGAAAGAGAACTTCAAATTCAATGCAATTAAGTTCTATCAGGCCACATGATGGGTCATCTAATACAGACCTGGGAGCATGGAGCAAAATGGGCTTCCCTAAAAATTGGTGAAATGACATTGAGGCTGACACAGATGTAGCAGGTAGCCAGGTTTGGAGAGAAGCAAGGACTTCTGGGCACAGGAAGCAGCAGCTGGAAAGGCATGAACAAGAGGGCTTTTGAGGAATTGCAAGGAGTTGTCTGAGGAGAAGGAAAAGGTGAAGTAGGAGGGGGAAACTGAGGCCAGGAATAGAAGTCAATTTTGAACTTTTTCTTAAGCATGTAGGGAGCTACTGAAAAGTTCAGAGCAAATATGCTGATTATCAAACTTTCACTTTAGACAGAATCCACTGCAAGATCATACTATGTAAATGAGATTGATTCTAAAGAACAAATTATTTTCCTCATTTTGTTAAACTAATAGAGCATCCACTTACTTATAAAAAATATCCTTGGGTAATTATAAATGAGTGTTATTTACTCATTAAAATAGACCTGGCAGTTCAGTGATCTTAAAATTATAAAACTGCATTTTTTTTCCTAAGGACAAACACTAACATTTTAGTAATTTAGACTGGACTCTCTCCAATATGAGGGTTTACTCTACCAGTTTTAACTGATTTGCTCATGACATTAGTAAGCAATTTTGGAATTGTGTAATCAGAATCTAAATGGATCTTAATAGCCCCAAAGAATTAATATGTCTGTTACAATGTGAGCAATTTATTCCCTTCACACCAGTAGATTCTGGTTCAGTGATTATTAAATTCTGGATTATTTGTAGGAAAAACATTATACGAACAAAGTCGTCTTTTAGATTTGCCTATTTTGTTTAATTTTGTTTATTTTCATTGGGTCGCTTCCATCGATCATAAGTCATTCACTTCTCAAATATTGGGCACAGTTATGTGCCAGACACTGTGCTATTCATTGCAAGGTCCTAGATGACGAGGACTCAGTTCCTGCGTTCAAAGGGATCACCATCTGGTGAGGGATATTGGGATATAAACAAACCCCTATTAAACGATGCAATAAATCCCATAATGGGAGTTTACTTCGGGGGTTATGGGAATACAGAAGAGCAAAAAACCAACTGTCCAGAGGGTGAGTTTAGGAAAGTCTTCTCAGAAGAGGTGGCTTTGACCAGCCTGATGAAAAACTAGCAGATACAAGGCATTTCAGGCAGAATAAATGAACATAAAACAATGTTGAGTATGTGAGAGAAGTGTGATAAGTTCAGACAGAAATTTCTTATATAGAAAAGATATGGTGAGGAAAGGATAAGAACATAGGTGAGGTATTCTCATTCCATGCTAAATTTCTTGTAGGCAGCTGAATTTCATTCTGGCCGCCAATTTTTCTAGACATGGAATGCTATTTATTTCTGTCCCATCATTCCCAGGAGGTGTTGACATCCTGACCAAATGACAGGGAATTGACAGATTCTGGGATACCCAGCAGGGAAGCGTTAAGTCTGCCCTCGCACAGTTTCTACTATAATGAAATGGTACTCAGCATCTCCTGACATGTACACTCAGATGAATTTAAAAAAGGGTGCTTGCAAATAAATACAGATCATTTTAATCACAAAAAATGAACAAATATAACTTAAACAATGAGGAAATGAGGTTGAAAAAAAAATCTATCCAAAATATTTGTGTGTGTGTGTGTGTGTGTGTGTCTATTTTCTTTTGCCCCTAACCATTTAGGCAGATGTCTGGTTTTGGAGATGTATATCCTTGGAGTGAGGTATCATCCACAACTGTGCAAGGACAAGTGGTTTCAAAAACTTGATTTGGATATCAAGAGAAAATACTGAGCAAGATATTTGTGTCATAAATCTAAAAGTGGGGAAGAACCAGGATGATGTAGGAGTTGGTTTCTAGTCAGGAAAGAGAAAACAGAACAAAGCCTAGTTTTGGATTCCTGGCTTGGACGCTGGGTCCCAGGTTGTGGAATCAAAGAAGCTGCAGAATATATTTGGGGGTTGCAGAATGAATTTAGCCAGAGGTGGAAAAAAATCTTTCTTAGAAAAATCACTCCATTCTTGGGAATTTTAAGCTCTTTACAGCCACAACTAACTAAAAGAGGGCCTGAGAGAGCCCCTAATTGAGCTTCATGGCCACAGAGCAGTAGGGTAAAGCAGGCTAAAGCTTTCTGCACATTCAAGGGAAATCCAGAAGAATCTAGAGGCCCATGATGGAGAAAGAAAGGAAACAGTTCTCAAATCCTACAGAGGTGTCCTCGGCAGGAGGGGCAGTGACAACTGAAGCAAAACAAGTAAAGGGTGATGACAAGGGCCTGTAGGACTGGTCACCTTTTACTGGTCACCATTCAAAGGGATGTCAGGTCAGAAGATGCATATGGACCAATACAAGCCTGACCTGTGTCCACAGAAGAGGGCTACAGGTACAAATACTGAATTGATGGAGTAGCTACCCACCAGTGAGTGACTTTTAAACCACACATGATTGGGTTACCTTGATTTGGCAAAACTATGTTATCTGAGGCAGCAGAAATAGGATCTCATGAGCTGAGTAGACTTCATGTATTTAGAAGTAAAGTAAATTTCATTTCGTACACCTGAACTTATCACTGCACAATTTATCTCCAAGTCACATGTATTTCATCTTAAAGGAGACAGGCAGAGCGCCCACAAAGGTCTCTTTTAAACTCAGTGGAACATCAAGGAGCTGAGCTGATGGGAATAAAATCAGTTCAGACAGCTTTGCATTGGCTATTAATCATGAAACCAGAAGAAATGAGTCAGTCCATATTGGAATCAAACCAACAAGCTTGAGTTTATTGGCACTTTCCTATAATTCTATTCAACCTGGATTAGCACCTAGGCTGGAAACATAAAATAAGGAGCCTCAAGCCTCGGGGGGTGGGGGCAGAGGGTGGGGGAGAGCTGTTTAACCTCCAATTCTGTCATTCTAATGAGATGGAGACACGGGGAGCACGAATCAACAGCCTCTTGATTCTAAGTATTGCCCTGGGGCATCTGAGTGGACCATTATTTGCCCTAGATATCTGAGGAGTCCTCTCTAGATAGGATTTCCTAATGGCCACATCCAGGGTGCCTGTCATTATAAAACCTGATGAGACATTTGTGGGAAGAGTATGGAGGAGGCCCAATTATGTCTTAAAGGACTAAAAAGACAAAGAAAACGTAATTATCCCAGAGGGCCTTTCATGTCACACGTTTCTAATATGTGCAGGTAGCAATAATACCTTGGGAGATACAAATTAGATATTTTGGGAGATAAAAACTGAGCTGTTTCTCAATGCCAAGTGTGCCATACAGAAAAATGCTGTCCCACATTCTAAATATCGGAGGTGTAAACTTATTACCGGGACAGAAGAAAAGGTGTCAAAAAAAATCACATTACCCCCAAACTGTATGAGAAAATAACCAGGTCAATTGGCCGGCTCTAGAAAGATGGGCTTCTTTTCAATGTAGTCATTATGTGTAACTGGAGAAAACAAAATGGATCTCTACAAGTCAGGACCTAGAAACAAGTGTGTAATTACTAATTATACACTTAGGGGTTTATTCTCCCCTAGATACACATGCCCAACTCCCACCAAAATTAATCTGAGCCACATTCAAGTGTGGAGGGGAGAATAGGCTCCTGGCTCTAACTGCAGAAGTAATGAAATTCCCTTAAAAGCCCATGTTGCCTCATAATAATACTACAATATTGAAGCTCAAGTTTGTTAAGCAGCAAAGTCTCAATACAACTATTCACTGTGAAGCTTTCCCAGGAAAAGACCCCAGTGTGTATTGAATATTTTAGTATTTTCTTAGAAATGATTAGTTTTTTAATTACTTTAAGTAGGAGGAAAAGAACCCCTTTCATAATTATTCAGGTAAGGGGTAAGTTATAACCCCTTTGGAGTTGAAGATGGAGTTAGAAGTTGGGTAGAAGCAGGAATTTACTAAATCCTTAATTTTGCCCTTTTACTTTTCAAGCACATGAAGCAAATATTTCTTAATGAATGAAATAATGAAATAACACACAGCAAAGTGTGTGAGGTGCTATTATTTATAGTGGAGAGTTGGGGGTCATAAACAACATAAAGTAAGAGAATCATGCTGTACTTTTAAAAATAGAAACGTGATTACTCCTCACTGTACTTAAGCACAGTATTAAGTTAATTATTTTTGCTTGTAGATTAATACTCATTGGAGAGAAATTAGAAAATATAAGGAAAAAATAAAACTCCCTCTTAAACTCTACCACCCAAATACTATCCATGTTAATATTTTCTAATTTTTGACTATGTGGTATATACTTTTTTTCTTACTAAATTAAAAAGTATTGAACTTTTTGACATGTGTTAGGCATTTTGATTTTATATTATTAAATAATCTGTGCAAACATTACTTTAATCAATTTGATCATTAGAAGCATTATTTGAATTTAACCCCCACTTTGTATAAATACAAAATAGTCTGAGATCTACATTCTTATACTTAATTCAGGTATATGAACATATTCCTATAAGTGATATTCCTTATAGGCCATTTCTGTAGGTTTTCCTTTTTTGTGTGTGTGAAAAAGGGAGTGCTAGGACATGTTGAGATACTCAGCTGGTAGAAATAGAAATACAGTGACAAGTCAGTTTTCTTCCCACCTTTGGCCCCCAGTTGTCTTCTCCAGTAACAACCCCAATATCAGTGTATTTTCAGAAAAAAATGTGGTGTGAAGCTTTATTTTATAGATTTTTAGTGCAATGTACATATTTTTCCCATGCATTTTCATTAGCAGTACCAAGAATGAGCTACTGGTAAGTGAAAAATTTAATAGTAATGATGGCAATAATCATAGTTGTGTTTATCTGGCTTGCACTCTTTCTTTTCCCCCCTTTCTTCTTGGGAAAAGGACCAAAGCTGGGCCAATTACAGTTTGGCACAACCCCAACACTGAGAATAGTTCAAGGATTGGCACATGACCCCAGTGGGTAATGAGGGGTCTTCATGCCACCATACACAATTGTAGTTGCAGAGGTGAATCCCGCTACTTGTTGGCACAGCTCTGCATTCCTGGTGCAGGTTGAGGTTGTAGAGAGAATGAGCCAGTTCTCTCTCTCTCTCTCTCTCTCTCTCTCTCTCTCTCTCTCTCTCTCACACACACACACACACACACACACACACACACACACACACAACAGAACTAAGGAATAGCAGACAGCACCAAAAGGCATCATTGATCAACCAAACACAATGTGATGTCAAGTCAATAAAGCTGACAAATCTACTTCTTTCAAACTAGTTTGAGGTACAGTTTTGCCACCTAAAACTAAAGCAAACTTGAGTCTATAATAATAAAAGGGTAATATGCTAATTAGACTGGACATCCTTCCAGATGAAGCTGGAGCCGGAGAAAAGCCTGCATCCTGGTGCCTGCTGGTGGCCTGAAGGAAGCAGCCTGGGTCCCAGGTGCCTGCTGGTAGCCAGAGGGAAGCCCGGGTTCTGGGTGCTGGAGGGAAGCCAGTGCTGGCAGCTGGGAAAGAAAGGCCTACTCTTGCACGAATTTTTGTGCATCAGGCCTCTAGTTCTACTATAAAAGGATGACCTTTTCATGTGTAACAACTTGTCCGCAGCAAAAGAGAAGACCTAGACATCGCTCTGGTAGGCCAGGCAAAAATACAGCTAAAGAGGAGCTCCCAGGACGACGGCCTCTGTAAAACAATGACTTGGGAAACTAGACAGAATGTGCTACAAATGCTATGTCGTCCACCATGTGTGGACAGGTGTCTGTGCACACTGGAGACTGGAAAACTCTAGCAAACATCCAGGTAAAACTGCGAACCCTCTGTTCATTCCACTTAGCTCTGTCTTGTTATTTTTATACCAGTTTTTGTTTTCTTTTCACTTTAGCTTGTTTGAATTAGAGCAAGAATATAGAGCAACTACTCAGTAACACTGAGCTCTGAAACAAAGGATTAAGTATAATTTAAAGAAGGCTTGTTTTCCTGGGTTGTGCACACCCATCTCTGAGGTTTAAACTGGTCCTCTTTGAAATTTGCACTTGGAAGGCCCATGATAATCATGATAGTCATTCATCTATGTTGAGGTGGACAGTGCCTGTCCCTGGACTGGCCTATAGCAAACTGAGTGGAAAAATGCAACCTAGCTTAACAAAGATTTGACATATCTGCATGGAGGAGCATGCTCTACACTCATGTACATACCTACACATATGCACATACTCATATGCTCATATACACAAATGCTTGCATTTATAAATATGCCAGCCTTGATAAGTTGGTAATCTACCATTGTGATAATGGCATTCACTGTGGGAGAGGAAGAAAAGACTGGAACCCACCCTCAAGCTTCCAGTGTTTCACTTGAACTTGAGTTTACATATCAAAGAAGGAAAATGAAAAATGTGCTGGCATTTTGTCATTTCCTGACAATTATTATTTGTAGCAAATCCCCAGGTAATTTGAACTCATTAATGCTTAGATGACCATAATCTATTTGCTCTATTTAGCTGAGCTATTGAGTGTTCAGAGATTTAAAAATGCCCCCACCCTCTCAAATCTCTGCTTTCTGTCTTCTTGATATGAATTGTAGGAGCAAAGTAAACAGAGGGCTCTGTTAGAATTTCCCTTTTTACAAATGAGCCATAAAATTGTCCATTAATCAGTCCTGGCTCCCAGGGGCCAGTTTGCATTGTAGAGTTTTCCTTTTCCTTTTCTGATCCCTATTTTGTTGAAGTGATTACTCAGAAGAGAGAAAAAAAAGTCACAGAGCAATAAGCCCCAAAGAATAGGCTTAAGAAAGCCAGCTTTTTTTTTTTTTTTTTTGTAAACAGCCTTTGGCCTGAGCCAGATTCTCATCATTCAGCACCATTCAAACTTTTTAAATTTACTCTGTTAGCTTTAGATTGCCTTTAAATTATAAAATTGTACTCTCTCCTTCCCAAATATACTCTAACAAGCATTACATATAAGATCTTAGATCCATTAAAATATAAAATATTTAAAAAATATAATATTTAAAATAGAAAATATTCACCTCTCCTTCCCTGAGGGTGTGGTACTCAGACAGGTACTCCATGTCAACCTTTAGCTCTATTAAAGAAAAAGAAACACAAAAACAAAACTTAGGATCTCTGGGGTCAAGAACCCATGAGCACAGAAATAATAAAATTCTGGAGGAATTCACTTTGAATTTGACATCTCAAGGCTTCCCTACTTTAATTGCTTCACTAGGTGTCAGTCCTGACAGTTCTTGCATTTATCTTAAGGGTATTTCCTCTGAAGAACTCTGAGCTCTCTGAGAGGAGAGCAGGTCTACCTTCTGGCTGCAGCCTTCTCACTGGGCAGCTGTTTGTCAAGGCCAGCCTCCTATGTACAGGCTTTTATCCCATAAACTGGATTTCTTACCCTCAACAAGACTTGCCCACATAAATAGACACCATATTAGCAGATTGGTAATAGATGATAGAATATAACACACATTCATACATACATATATATACTAATGAAAGGGTAATATGCTAATTAGACCAGGTGAATAGACATCTTCCAGATGTCTGACTTCCTTTCAGACAGTTAAGGGGGTGGAAAGGTCAGCAGAGGGGCAGTTGGGGGATGGCCAGGCTGGCAGAAGGGCAGTAGTGGTGTGGCCAGATCAGCAGAGGGGTAGATGGGGGCTGACAAGGCCAGCAGGGGGACAGTTGGGGGGAAACCAGGCTGGCTAGGGGGCATTTGGGGGTGATCAAGCCACCAGCGGGGCGGCAGTTAAGAGGCAATCAGGTGGGCAGGTGAGCAGTTAGGAGCCATCGGTCCTGGATTTTAAGAGCAATGTCCAACTGCTGGTTTAGGCCCTGTGGGATCGGGCCTAAACAAGCAGTTGGACATCCCTCAAGGAGTCCCTGATTAAAGAGGATGCAAGTTGGACTGATGGAAGTCCCCCATGCATGAATTTTGTGCACCCACAGCCAATAGGAGGGAATATGCTAATTGGCTGCCATGCCCTCAAAGATGGCAGTGCCCACAGCCACAAGATGGTGGTGCCCAGTTCCCTCAGCCCCACCAGGGCCGCAAGCATGCAACAAGGCTGGGCTCACCCCCAGGTGGACCCGGCCTTGTTGTGCATCTGCCTCCAGAGTCTCCCAGTCCCTCCAGGCCCCCAGCCGCCCAGGGCCAGCCCAAGGCACATGCAAGCCTCAGATGGCAGCTGCCCAGCCCACCCAGAGCTGCCTGAGGCTCAGGTAGCCAGGGTTGACTAAGGCTTGTGCTGCAACAGTGGCAGCAGCAGAGGTGTGATGGGAGCATTGCCTTTCCCTGATTTCCAGATAGCCTCCTGCCCCTGAGGGCTCCAGGACTGTGAGAAGGGGCAGGCAGGGCTAAGGACCACCCCCTTCAGTGCATAAAATTTCATACACCAGGCCTCTAGTGTGTGTATATATATACTAATAATAGAGGAATAGGCAAATTGTCTGGGACACCATCACAGTAACAACCAATCAGCAGGCTGCATAAGCAACATGTGGAGGTGGGTAGGGACTTGCAGTGTTGGGGGTGGGGCTGCGGCTGGGCCTCCACATGCGTGCACTGGGGGAGGGCCTGATCAGCAGCCACCACAGATGCTGTGAGGTCCAGAGGGAGAGGCAGGGCCTGATCAGCAGCGCCTATGGCTGCTGCACCACAGGCCCAGATCAGAGCCCATGCAGGAGGCAATCAATCGATGTGTCCCTCTCACATTGATGTTTCTTTTTGTCTTTCCCTTTCTCTTCCATGTTCTCTAAAAATCAATGGGAAAATATCCTCAGGGAGGATGAATGAGAGAGAGAGAGAGAGAGAGAGAGAGAGAGAGAGAGAGAGAGAGAGAGAGACGGAGGAAGGAAGGAAGAAAGGAAGGAAGGAAGGAAAGAAGAAAGGAAGGGAGGGAGAAAGAAAGGTTATATCCTATGAAAGAGACATCTTGAAAATGCCTAAAGAAAGTTGTCATTTTTTTTGTGGTGAAAGGACTGGAGTTCATGTTGATGAAAACACCTTGGCAGCTGCAAGGGCTCAGGGCTGGCAGCTGCAGCACCTGGCAGTGGCAGTGGCAGCAGCAGTGGTGTGATTGGGGTGGCACCTTCTCCTAATCAGCCCAGTGGCCTCCTGCAGAGGAAGCCTACACTTCGGTTTAGGTCTGCTCCCCCTAGGCCATCAGTAGGACATCTCCTGAGAGCTCTCAAACTGTGAGAGGGGACATCTGGCCTCTAATATATATAAGTGTAATTCTAATATATAAAAACTGAGTGCAGGATTCATAATGACCGAAGACTTGACCGAACGCCAGGCTGCTTGTGCAGCAGTCTCCAGTGCGAGGGGAGTGGTGAGCAGGCTGAACTGCTGACCTCTCGGGGAGAGAAAAAAGTGGAGCTGATCAGCAGCTACTGCAGCTGCTGGTGAAGCCCCAAAGAGAGAGAGAGTGACACTGCTTCTCTCTCTCTCCAGGCCTTGCCAGTAGCTGTGCCTCTCTCTATTGGAGAGATCAGTAGTTCAGCCCACTCACCAGCAGCCTGGGGTGGATGTTGATTAGCCCCACCTCTCTGATCAGGCCCAGAGATAGGCCCTGAGATGCTCTTTGGCATAAAAACCAACCAATCAGAACCAAATCTGAGTGAACTGAGAGGAGCCAATGGCTGCCAGGAGGCAGAGCTTCTAATCCTGACTGGCATAGAAACTGACCAATCAGAACCTGATGAGTAAACTTCGAAGGCAGAATCTATGGTGGAGGCTGGAGGTGGGGGGGGGGGTTTAAGGGCAATAGCCATTTGATGTAAGGTGTAAGAAAGTAGTTCAATTTTTTATTGACCAGTGTGGCAGTATAGTGCATATGGATAGCTATCAGTCCAGATATAGGGATTATGTATTTTTGCTTGCAGAGAGCATCTTCTCCTGCTGAAAAAGGCTCCCCCTCCCCACCAATTTAAGCAATCCTATTCTATATAATATATCTATACTAATAAATGGGTAATATGCTAATTAGACCAGGTCAACTCGCCATCTTCCAGATGTCTGATTTCCTTCTGGACAAAGCCATAGTTGTGGAGGCTGAGGCAGAAGCAGTTAGAGTCAATCAGGCTAGCAAGGGAGGGCAGTTGTGGGCAAGATCAGGGCAGCAGGGGAGGAAAGTTGGAGGTGAGATCAGGCCACCAGGGTAGGGCAGTTGGGGACAATCAGGCTGGCAGAGAAGGGCAGTTGGGGGCAAGATCAGTCCAGCAGGGGAAGGCAGTTGAGGGGTGGGGGGATAAGGCAGGCAGAGGCAGTTAGGGGCA
Source organism: Lasiurus cinereus (assembly GCA_011751065.1). Taxonomy (NCBI): domain Eukaryota; kingdom Metazoa; phylum Chordata; class Mammalia; order Chiroptera; family Vespertilionidae; genus Lasiurus; species Lasiurus cinereus. Next base: position 7,243,728 of record JAAGEH010000079.1, on the reverse strand, counting down.
ATCAGGCAGCCAGGCAGAGGTGGTTAGGGGCAATCAGACAGTTAGTCATATGAGTGGTTAGGAGCCAATAATTTCCAATTGCAAAAGAGATATCCAACTTGGGCCTAAAGAAGCAGTGGGACATCCCCCAAGGGCTCCCCAATTAAAGAGGGTGAAGGCTGGGCTGAGGGAATCCCCCCAACCTCCCACCCACCACCCACCGCCCATGCACAAATTTTGTGCACCGGGCCGTAATAAAATAAAGAGTTAATACAAAAATTGGCTTTAATGGGACTGTAACAAAAAGTTTTCTTTGTTTGTTTTGGGGATTCTGATTTTATTAGATTCTGAAGCCCCCTCTCCCCAACTTTCCTTCCCTCTGTTTCATCATTTGTATTTTGATCATTATTTACACTAAGCCTTAAACTTATACACTGTCTTAAGGGATTTCTTTATTTTTCTTCACCTTTTTCTAAGGCTAAACTATTTGTCTAACCTCTGCGTGGGGGTTGGGGGAGCAAGAGGGAACAGAATAGCCAGCAAAGGTTTTTATTTCTAAAGGACAGCTACTCTGAGGTTAACTTGGAAGCCAAATTGTTTTAAAAGTTGACCTTACATTGAGTCAAAGTTTAGTGCTGTAATATGGAGTACCTTGGGTAAAACACAGCTATTTCTCCTGGAGAGATCTTGTTTTTAATCTTTGAGATAGTCCTCAACTCTTTAACTAAGCTGAGTATGACTAACCAGGAATCCTTCTTCGGTCACTAATGTTATTCAGATATCATCCTTAGAAATTAAATATATTGGTCTGAAGTGATTAATTGTCCCAGAAATTGGCTTCTGCGAAAGTAGATGGGCCTCCTCATCATTCTTCTACTTGGTGAGAGCTCCTCCAATAATGTAGCACTTAGGCACATAAAATTCCGGAACGTCTGGACTTGCATTTGAAGTGACTCACTCACACCTAGTGAACCATTTCTCTCCTTAGGAGACTACAGAAGTGTGAGTTCCTTGAATCATTGATTTTGTTAGCGCAAACATGTTGGATTTTGCTAGTCTACCCTAAGACTTTATTAGGCTACCTTGTTTTATATGTCCTACAGGCTTTGGCAGTTTTGCACATTTAATTGAAACACATTGGCTTCCATAAAAAAGAACTTGCTTAAATCAAAAAGGAATGCCTCATAATCTCTTTGATATTAATACTTGGATGCCTGAAAGTACCTGCTGCATCCCAGGGTGTTGCATTTATGCAGTCCCGGTCTGACTTCCTATCCGTCTCAGTCAAACTGGGTGAAATCTCTTTATGGGGTGGAGGGTCAGGCAGCTGGGGGCGGGATGCTATGTCCCGAGTGGAAGCCAACAGAGACCTTTAATTATGCATATTTTCACTGGCGCCTGTGTCACCCAGACAAACTTTTCTTCTTGTAAGTGAGTAAATGAAAGGCCAGCTCCTATGACAGGAACCTGCCAAGTTGCTCCTTTTGTATACCCAGACCCCACTGACTTACAGGCATTGGGTTCCAGAGTCTCTCCCTCCTTACCTTACACTATCCTGTCTACAGAACAGGGAGGGATGGGCATGTTACTCAGAAAAGCATTCGTTGTGACATGGGTCTCTTCAATGGTTCCTGTACACAGTGAGCTGTGGGAAATATAAGAAACCCAGAAGTCAGCTTATTTTTTTTAATTTAAAATGGGAGCTATTTGGGAGCTGTGCTAGCGCAGCGCTTTCTCCAACTGCTCTGTCTGCAGGGAGGTTGAATGATGTGCCTTTCCCCTCGCAGGGAAGAACCTCTACATGAAATGAGGAAACACAGTTGCTCTCCTCTGTGAACTGTTTGAAGGGCAGACGATTCCTGGTCCATCCATTACCATGTAAATAATTAAACACCCTGAGCCTGCAGCCTAGGCTGGGAGGGCTGTGAAGGCAATTTGTTGTAGATATTAGTGAGTAAAAAGTCAGTCAGTCATTAGCTCCTCCTAGTGGCTCTTTGGCCTTCGCTCAGGGAGGCTGCAGAGGTGTTGCTGTTCTTGAGGAAGGAAAACACTGATTGATGAGCAGCCTGAAGTTTCCTCTGAAGTGACAAGACCTTTCTTCACCTCTCAAGCCCTGGGATATCACTACTCAGAGAGAGCTGTTTTACTCCTAAACAGGGAATCTGAATTGGTCAACAAACTACATTGGCTTAACCACAACAGAGCATGTGACATTCAAGAGAGATGGCCAAGCAACCATTTATGTTTATGTATAATTCTGCCTATTAATAGAGCCCAACCACAATTATTTTCTCTTCTGAAGATCTGTAGAGACACGAATAACCCTCAAAGATAAATAACATTTTGAAAATTTAAATTTGACTTTTAATTATATCTTGCTCTTGTATGTGAATGAAGACACATCTGCCATGCTAAAGTTTAGCCACTGCAAATAAAATAACAAGGCTGCACCTATAAGGAAAGATAGAGACAGAGGGAGAAACAGCGAGAGAAGGCTGGGAAACTATCCAGTTTCCCCACCCTGCCCTCCTACGCAAGTACACTATGGAAACTACTCCACATGGTGAATCACAGATCTCTCTGGCTGATGCAAGGGTTCACCAACCCCCAAACCTTCACTGGATTAGGTGAAAAAGTCCAGTGTTTGAATTTGAAAGGATGTTTTGGCAATAAAAGTAAGCAAAAGGGACTGAGATGTCAACTGAGCCCAAATTATATAGTGTGCATCATCAATAAACTTGAAAGCACATTTTTCCTTGAGTAAACTCAATCTAACATAGCCTACCCATAGATAATTCAGGCTAGTTGCAGACAGTTGAGTCTACACAGTACTGAGAAAATAATTAAGGATATCTTATTCTATCAAAGTGCAAATATAATCAAATAGGAAGATATTTCAGCTACTGATCTTGCTGCTGAGTCAATCACCTAGTACAGCGATTTTTAACTTATTTCATCCCATTGCACATATAAACTAATTAATAACATTCTGCAGCACTCCAAAAAATGTTATATTTTTTGCTGACCTGACCAAAAAAATAACTATAATTTTTATTCATTCACACCAGACAGCTATTGTTATGTTAGCTGCTGTCATTTTTTTTAAATTTGACAATCTAAGGGAAAAGAGGTCAGTGCCCCTGAATAAATAGTCAGGTATTGCATGTTTTAAAAATCCTTGCAGCATGCCAGCATGCTACGGTACACCAGCTGAAAATCACTGACCTGGTTTGATACATGATCCATAAGTTACTCCACACTGAGTCAATACACTATTGATCTTATTATTGTCATCAGTAGGCATTAAAATCCCACATCTTTTCTTGCTCTGGAAGGTGACATGGTTGAAATGAAAAGGTTATTCCAAGTATTTGTCTCATTTACCCACCCAGCATTGCTCAGGCATACCAGAAAGCACCGAGCCTATATGTGAAAACTCATACAGACACACGCTATCCTGGGGGCAGTATTCGAGCTTTAAGGATAAGCTGAGTTCTCCTACAATCCCAAAGCCCTAGAAAATCAGCATGTCCATTGTAAGATTTTCCATAGGAAGGGTGGTGTCTAGAAAAAAATATAGTCTCTGGAGGCAGAACTAAATCTAGGTTAGAATATCCTTTCTCTCCCCTCGAACATGATTTCCCTTAAGCAAATTGATGACATCTGTGAGCTCCAGCCTAAAAAAGCACCACTGATATCCAATTCTCAAGACTGCCTGTGGAAATGGGACCCTCTATATTAATTGCTTGACTGTGCCCAGCATAACACAAATGATTCAAATACTTATTGTGCTGCTTTTTTCCTCTCCTTGACAAATGCTTGTTCCGGTGAATTTCTAGGAAGGGAGGTAAAATGGGACAGGCTCCTGAGAATCCTAAGATCCCTGGAATGTTCTTTTCTACCTGGCAGTCAGTACCGTTGACTGGTAAGAAATCTAAGATTTGCTTTTTCTCACCTTTTGGAGCATCCTCGATTGTTGGGCTTTATATATTAGCATTCTCCCAGAATGGGTTCATCTCAAGTACCCGAGACTGTCTTCAACACTCAGACCATGTTTTCTGGAAATGAACTTTTTTTTAGGTTCCCATTTTCTGTCTTTATTCACTCATCCATCCATTCAATCGATGTCATGTCCTAATCTTATATTGGTGATATAACAGTGACTAAGACAGGCCTGGTTCCACTTGCATGGAGAGCATGTCCTTTGAGGAGGAATACAGATAGGAAAGAATTAAGATGGCGCAGAAGTGGTTTAATTCTCACTTGTAACATTGTTCAGGGGTTGTGAGGATAGAGGTAGAAGTGTTGGGGGAGTGGTCGCCATCCAAGACCTCTCTCTGAGGGAGACCAATTAGGCCAAAGTGGGGAAGGGCTTCCTGGCAGAGGAACAACTTATGCAGGAAGAACCCTGCTAGCTGCTCAGTGACACCTTTGGAAAGGAAGGTTCTGGATAGGGTGTGTTGACAGATTCCCTTTTCAAGATTTGTCTGAACTCCTTCCCCGGGACTTGATTGCATATATAATCTTCTTACCATAACTTTCTATGACTTTCTCCCTATTTACTTTTTTATTTATCTAAAATTATCTCCATGTCAGGAGGTCTATTTCTAAGAAGCTAGATTCTCTTTTTCTTAACTGAAAAAATTAGAGATAAAGGCTGCCTGGCTCCTGTTGCCTTGCAACCATGTTCTGCTTTTTTATCTAGGTGGGATTTGTGTACCTTTGTTGGTCTTCTTGATGTTCCTGTGGACAGAAAGCATGGGCCAAGTGCCACCTGTGTAGCCTCACTCCAGGAAGCCCATACCCTCCTCACTCCAGGAAGCCCATACCCTCCTTGTTGACACTGTAAATACCGTCTCAAGGCAGTCCCCTGAGTTGTTCCCCACATGCACCCACCAGGGGCTACTGCCTTCCTTCACACTCGGCAGGGTTCCTAACCCTTGCCCAGGCAGTCCCTCCCTTGAGATGGGCCCAGGATCCGCAAAGATCGGCTTGGAAAAAGCTGTGTGGCTGCCAAAGGCTGCTGGTTTTCAGCAGAAGTCTCCAGCCAGCCTTTCCTCCTTCTGGGCGGCACTGAGTTTCCTCCAGAGAAGCTCTGGAAGACAGCACAAGCTCTTTGGCACATTTTCCGCCTTCCTCTTCGCCTCCTCATTTTCTCTCCTTCCCTCCTACCCCACACAGATCCTGTGCTGATTGACTAACATCCGTCGGTTTATATACCAGGGAATCGATCAAAAGATCCCTACCCACACGGGACAGCTCTCTGCTCTCTCCTCCCCAGGGTTTGCCTATGTCATTTCCTGCATGCCCAGACTGAGCCTGTGTGCGAGCCTCCCGCCTCCTCCTCATATCAGTCTGGACTTAGGCCTGCGTCTGGGCACTCAGGCTCCACTGGCAGCTGCCCTTGGAGTCCTGACACTCTGCCACGTCAACACGGGCCTGGCTGATTTTCCTTAGCACTCATCTGCTGAACCCAGACTTCCCCTGTTGGCTCTCTTTCCCTGTTTGAATGGGCTCCCAGTCAGAAAGGGCTCCCTGAAGCCTACACTTCAAGTAGCTCAGCACTTGCAGCCTTCCGGCTAAACGGATGTTGGATTAGCGCAGTGGTCCTCGGCTCACAAAGAGAAATTCAGTCCAATGCAGCCTCACACAGCCTTCCTTGCAGACTGCACCTCCTGGCCTTGCAACTGACTCCCTTTTTCTTTCTTTTTTAGGCTATCTTTCCTCCTTACTGTAAGAGAATGATGGGGGGGAATTAGAGATTGGTATCTGTATTTCATTTGAGCTTTGCTGATTGCTTGTTTTTGTTGTTTTGTGTTGTTGTTGTTTTTTTGCCAAATTCTTCTTCTGTCTAGAAGAGAAAGAACTTTGCTCTCACTTTCAGTTTCCCCACAGGGATGCTCACTTCCTACTTTCCTAGTTCCAACTTAGAGGCAGCTGCACAGGGACAACAAGGCTACCGTTTTCAGCAAACCTCAACCACCACCCCTGTGTAGACCAATTGGAAAATGCAGAAAACCATAAATAAATCTGTTTAAAAATCCTCCATACCGAATAAGCAGGAGATAACACCAGTCCCATGGCAGGTGCAACCTTCTGCTGTCTTCTCCGCATCAAACATACATGGAATAAGACATACACACAGGTGATCTTTTCTTCCTTATACATGAACATAGAGGTAGCATGGCTTTACTTGTCTTATAACCTTTTCTTATTTAATGTTTTATGAATCTTAAAGACAAAATTCTTTGAACCGTTCGCCTCTAGAATAAACAAGTACATCATAATGCATATATTAAGGTGTTCATTATGATCATCACCTTACTAGCACCAAATAAGAGAGCCTGCTAAAATCCCCAACGATATAGGATTGGTAAAACAAACTGTGTGAGAACTGTAGAATATAATACTGAGAGAATACCAAAAGTGGTGACTTGAAAATATATGTATTAATATACAAACATGGGCATGGACTATTGAGAAAAACAAGATCACAAATTAGTATGTATAGTATAATAAATTTGCTCATAGAGATTACATTTTAAAAGAATATCCAGAGAAAGACAAATACAATATAATTTTACTCATACGTGGAATTTACTGAACAAACTGAACTACCAAGCAAAATAGAGACAGACTCAGAGAGCAGGAAGACAACTCAGGGGATAAGGAGTGGGAGGATTGAACAAAAAGAAAAAGAGAGAGAGAGAACTCATGGATATGGAAAACTGTGTGGTGATGGTAGAGAGGTGGTAGGTGGAGGTGGAAGAGAGCATAAAGGGAATGAATGGTGATGGAAAAATAAATTTAAAAGAATATCTAAAATATTTATAACATTTACCTCTGGGCAGGTGTTTTGTGACTAGTTATTAGTAGAGGCCCAATAAACAAAATTTGTGCAAGTGTAGGCCTTCCTTTCCCTGGCTGCTGGCACCAGCTTCCCTCTAGCACCCAGGACCCAGGCTTCCCTCACAGACCCAGCTTTGTCCAGAAGGTCATCCAGAAGGATGTCCAGAAAGACACCCAGTCTAATTAGCATGTTAAGCTTTTATTATTATAGATTCTTATAATCAACATTTATGCTTCTGTAAAAAGTTAATAGAAAAAATTATATTAAGGATAATATTTTCCATAACATTATTTTTTTTTCTAAAAAAGTGACAAATACAAGGTACCACAATGTAGCTAATTATTTACTTACCTCAATTCCTTCATATTGTGGGGGGGAGAGGGGGAAGGATAGTTTCTTGATGTGCTGGGATTAGAATTCATGTCTTCTTTTCCAAAGTCTTAAATCTTATGCTGATTTACAGTTTTTATAAATCCAGGAACACTTCTAACGGGTTGTAAGAACACAATGTATGTGTGGTGTGTGAGTTTGTGTGTAACATAGACCACAAAAAATTTCACATTATGATTTTTTAAAGAACGGTTTGAGGTTGGCTTGTAAAATGGCCTGTTATACTTTTCCAGGTCACTATTGCCATCCCTTTGAACTTGCAGAAACATTTTTTACTCTAACCTCATCTCAGTTTGCTCTATCCCAGTTGTTCTCAAACGGTGGTCCTCATAAGCAGCAGCAGCAGCAGCATATGTGAACTTGTAAGAAGTGCAAATTCTTGGGCCTCTGCCTGGAGCTGTGGAAGCAGAATCTCTGGAGTGGGTCCCAGCCACTGGTATCTCTGATGCTCACTTGGGTTTGAGATCCTCTGCTCTCCATAAATCACACCAGCAAGGTCAACAGGCAAAACCAAAGAAACCCAAGGTTGTCAGTAACTGGCTGAGTTAGGAAAGGGCAAGGAAAGATCCTCCCCTAGAGCCTGTGGAGTCAGCAGAGCCTGCCAACACCTTGATTTTGGACTTCTGGCCTCCAGAACTATGACACAATAAATCTCTGTTGTTTTAAGCAAGTCCATTTGTAGTAATTTGTTACCGCAACCTTAGGAAACAAATACATTAACGGTTAGATATATGGGCCCTGTAGCTCACATATATTAATATGCTACTCAACTGAAAGATGTTTTCAGCATTTTCAGTAATATAAAGAATAGTCATGAGCCTTGGACTTGAAGTCAAAAGCCCTGGCTCTAAATCACAAACCTAATACTTCCTAGCTGTGCAAGTTCTTATAGGTGCCTAAGCTCTCCGAGTATAATCTGCTAGCATGTAAGGCTGCCAAAACAACCAGTGAAATATGAATTTCAGATCAATAACATAGCATTTTTCATATAATTATGTCCCATTCAAGTATATCTCAGGGGATATGCTTATCCTAAAACATAAATATTTATTTATGTGAAATTCAGCTTTAACTGGAAGTTCTGCAATTTTATTTGCTAAGTCTAAAACCCCTGCTCACATGAAAATGAAGTGAAGAATATCTAATTTGCACTCTTATTGAATAAGTTAAAGGGAAAATTATGTGAAAATGCCCGTTACTTTTTAAGTGCCCAATAAATGTAAATAATGATAAATCAGCAGAAATGATCTGTGAGAGACTCAAGTAGAGAACATAAGCTATTTCAGAGAAGAGCTCTCAGGCCATCACTCAGATACTACTTATGTCTAATTTCCATAGCATGATTTATCTGATTTAATTAAAAGAGGGTGGTTGAAGGTAGCTAGAGGTAGGCTCATAGGTAGCAGCTAATAGAAAGTCACATCACATATATTCACATTACATATAGTATAATTATATATTTATATCTGCTTTATATATTTTTTCTTTATGTCTTTTATTTCAAAGTATATATAACTAGTGTGTAATAATATTATAATATGTAAGTAAAGGATGTAAAGAGCAATTATAAAAAGCAGAGACACAATATTTGCAAAGCCATCATTTGTCGTCAGTTAGTATAGGGGGAAAATACAACCTTATGCAGCAAGAACTTCCAAGCATATCATGATTTCATCAATCATAGTACAGTGATTAATGACAATAATTACAACTTCATGTCATTGGATAAAGGTTAACGTGTTTGTTGTGCTGTCTTTGTGACAGCAGAGCTATGTGCAGCATTTCAGAAACATTTCTCTCTAAAATAAAAATCTAGGTAGTCTTAGACAATAAAAGAGTAATCTTCACTCATCTAGACATTTTACTACTCAGTAAATGAAATATCAGTGTACTGAAAGAGTGGTCTTCTGGACATATAAGACTTTAATCAGTAAATTTAATGTCATGGTGAAAATTTATAGTATTTCACACCCTTGGAAAGCCCTTCAACTAACAACTAAAGGATAGTTACTTAATTTTGCCTCCACAAATAATCGGTCTGCAAAAAATAAGTTTAGATTACTAATTTCAAGTCAAAATATAAATATTGAGTAATTTGTTTACTAATATTTAGTAGAAAAAGGTGAAAACAATATAAAGCAAAGGAAAAAAGTGTCTTGAATAAAAGTCTATCGGAGTCACATTGTTCTCTCATCTCTAAATACTACAATTCAATTCCAAATATGGTGCCAATTTTTATGAACCTAATATTTGCAGACCCCATCAATAGTTATTGCCTATTGAATAAAATGAAATAAAAAATATAGTCTAGTCTTTCAACTCAAGATAACATTTTATACTTTCAGCCTACAATTTTCAACTTGAGACAGCAGAAACCCTTGTAAAATAACTAAATCAATCTCTATAAATATTGAGTGGGACACTCTTTGAAAACACTGGACCACAGGGCATCCACCACTCTTGTCTCACCCCTGCCTGAGTTCTTAGCATCGTCTCTGGTCTCTGATACCCAAACATTTTGAACTTGAATAATCACTACTAAGTTTTTGAAAGTAATAGTTTTTCAAAGTCAGATGTGCATAACCCAAAGGAATATAAAAATTTATTGAAAATAAAATCTTTTTCAGACTTTTTGTTCTTTTTATCTAAAAATTAAATAAATTTATACATATCTATTATACAGATTAACATACATATGTGTATGTGTATGCACATATACACACACACTAGGGTCTATGTTCAGAGTGTTTTACCTTAAAGTGCTATATAATTTATTTATCTGTGTGTGTACAATTTAAAGTAAAGGGACCACTGCTTCTAAAGATCCCAAGGCATCTTTTTTTTTTTCACGCTATTTCTATTGCCTTTTTTTTATTATTTGTAAAACTATTCCATGAGATTACAGGTTCCTTAAAAGATTGTTGTATTCCCCTGAGCCATTCTAATATTAGGGATTCAATAAAGGTTTGTTGAATAAGTGAACAGTGAGTAAATGCATTCCCAAGCTTGAATGGTTAGCCTAAATCACATATAAAGGAAACCTGAAATGACAAATCACCTTTCTGCCAATTTTGATTCCTTCTGCCAAATTCAAACCCCCAGCTAAATATCCCTTACCTTGCATTTTTCCAGTTTGTTTTTCAGAGGAAGACTGGGCAATTTTCCCTTTATAACAATTTCTATCTGGTCTTCAAAGCTTCTATAGATGAGAATAAAGAAGATAATCATAACTAGAAATTATAAGCTATGGGAACTTGTAAAAATTGTAATTATTTATTGAGGGAAAGATAATTAACTGACAGATGCCTTGCTCTAATTATAACACTCTGTCAATTATTTGGCCCCATTTATCAAGATCTCTAACTTTTCCAGATCATTTTACTGTTCAAATTAGTATGTGTAGGATATTTTTTTCCATTCCCTCATTAGACTAATGTGTTTCTCCCCTTGGAAATTCAGAAATGATTATGGAGTCTTGTTCCACTGCATAGCACTTCTTCTCCAGGCACTTTCCCAGGGAAGAAAAAGGCTTGAGAGAGTCTCAAGACTCTCTGGGTCTGTATAGATTCAGATTATTTCAGATATACCTTAATTATATGCATTTTAAAATGTATTAAGGTCATATCCGATTGTTCAAAATAAAAACTGAAGAAAAAGAAAGGTTAGTGGGAGATAATTGTATTAGAGAAAAGACTTGCAATGGACAAGACCTATTGAATATTAAAAAAAAAAAAGAAGAAGAAGTGCCACCCACTTGGTTAGGTCTTACAGGATAGTATAAACAAGTCCAGGATTGTTTATGAGAAAATGATTTTTCAAGGCTCTTTCAAATTGTTCAGGGATGGGAATGCTGAATATGTATGAAGACTGCCAAGGACACAGAGAAACATGGTGGTGACTTATCCATTTGTTTGTATTTTATATCGTGCCACAGAGTGAAGAGAGGAGGTCTAGTTCTGTCTTGAATTATGACTTAGAGAAGGTATTGAGCTGTGGGTTGGTGAAATCACACCTAAAATACCACAGTCAAGTTGGGGCATCATAGCTGCAGAAAGAAGGCAGTTAGATGAATTGGAGGGAGTTCAGAGAAAAGCAAGAAGAATGATAAAGGTATTGGAAGACATGACTTATGTGGCAAGACTGATGCATCAAACTATCTATGCATAAGCATAGCTTGCCAGAGGGATGAGTAAGGAGACAACATGATAATACTTGAAAAGAATAAACAATCCAGGAGAAGAAAAATAACTAAGGTTGGAGATGATCATAACTTAGGGATGAATAATTAATTTTAAGAGCGGGAAGGAAAGGGTTAGTTTAAATATTCAGAAACAACTGCTCATAAAGAGTTTAATTAAACTAAATGGGCTTCTCTTAAACCAAAATTACTTGATTGTTTTTAGATTAGGGGATATGCTATAGAAAGAAGAAACAGAGCTTGAGGGAGTAGAGGGTAAACCCACAATTACTCTGCCTTCCTGGGACCTGAAAGTCTTTGGGAAATCTGCCCAGTAAATGTAGAGCTAACCAGGGTTACTTTTTGTAACTATGATGTTGATGTCAAATCATCCATGAGCTATTATGGAGAGAATAGATAAAAATGTTTGGTATTTTGATTTATATATGCTATCTTGGAAGTATATAAAAGAGTTGACAAACATTTCAGAAAATATAATAAACTGAAATATCATAATGCATAATTATTTCTAGGAATGCTTGTTCCATAAAGGTGTAGACTATCTAGTCATCTGTTTCTTCTTTTATAAAATACTAGAGGCCTCATTCAGGATTCGTGCACTTTTGGAGGATTGGGGGGGGGGGTGGCCTGCAGGGATCAGCCCACTGTGGGAGCAGTGTTCATCCCAATCAGCCAAGAGGCTGTGGACCCACCCTCTGAGCAGCTGGTTCCTCTGGGGGAGCACCAATCATCCTGGTCAGCCAAGTGGCATGCCCATTGTGGGAGTGCACTGACCACCAGAGGGCAGCTCCTGCATTGAGCGTCTGCCCCCTGGTGGTCAGTGCACATCATCGTGACTGATCGACCAGTCGTTCTGGTCATTCTGCTGTTCACTCACTGGGCTTTTATTATATAGAAAGTTCCTGAATTGAGAAAAAAAAAATGTCAGTTGGTTGAAGAGGCTTATAAATTAATTTTCTAAATCAGTCATCTACTTTTAATAGTACTAATGATTAAATCCATACTTTAACCAAATATATTTTTCTCTTTCTATCTTTCAGATACCCTTACAGCTCAGTGGTCAGCAAACATTTTTTATTAAGTACTGAAAAGCAAGCATCTCAGGCCACGCATGTCACATGGTCTCTGTCATGAGGAGTCAACTCCGCCGCTGTAGGAGAAACTAGCTATCACCTATGGACAATACAATATATACATGAATGGGTGTAACTATGTTCCAATAAAACTTTATTTATTGACACAAATTGGAATTTTATATCATTTATCATGGGTCATAAAATATTGTACTTTTTCTCCCCAACCATTCTAAAATATAAATAGTTAGCTCAAAAGTGGTACAGAAAGAAACAGTGGGCTAGATTTTCAAACTTCATAAATGAAGATTGTTTTCTATTTGATTTTTAGTCACATTATTTATTACAGAATTAAGATACTTTTGATTGTTAAGTTCACCTATTAAATTCTCTGAATAAAAGATAGTTAGGAGAAAAAGTCCTTTAGCCATAATTGGACTGGCAGAAATTTATGTAAAGCAATGATGATGACTTTGAAGGTGACAAGAAAAATGTATCATATTGTATAGAATTACCCTGGGGCCTCTGTAAATTACCAACTACTTTTACTTCAATGAAATAATCAGTTAGGTTTTCCAGAAAGGCAAGAACCAGGGAATGAAAAATGTAAATGTTCTCCACCTATTCTATATTTCGTTTTTTAAAAGTTTCCCTAAAGGAAAAACAAAATTCTTTCTTTTGTGCTGCAGAAAAGGAATAGATACCGAGACCTACTTTTTGGATATTTAAGCCACATACATATCCTTTCTGCAAGTTAGATAATCAGTAGACAAGGCATTAGTTATTTTCTTTCACTTCTGAATTACTACGATGTGGATGAAATGTTACTAAAATATGAAGAGCAAAGAAAATAAATGAAAAAGCACCACTGGGATTAATTAGATATTCCTATAAATCAGAATGTCCATCAAAATAGTCAGTTTGAAACTCTGTAAACCTAAGCCACAATCTCACAAAGTATCCAGAGTTCCAATGATTATCTCAGTGGAATTGCTTTCTTAAAAGTGATGCCTCCAGCTCAGCTGGTACCTCACAGGTGCATCGGCCTAAATGTTTATCCTATTTTGTCTAGTAGAGAAAGGCACAGCTTTGGTTTCTGGTCTCTCCATTCACTTGAGTCAAAAAAGCTTACAAATGAATACATGTATAACTTTACATGTAAATTATTTTCCTGTTCAGCTTTATATAGTTTAGTAAAAATAAGTTGGGGCTTCACAACTGCAACTTTTACTCAAATTTATACAGTTTGTGTGTGTTTTTTTAAACCTGGCAATGTTAAATAAAGGCAGTGAATAATCATATTCTAATTTTGAATGTTCATCTTGCTAATAAGGTAACAAATTTAACCCTGGTGGGAGAAAATATTTTAGAACACACACATAAAAGAAAAAAGAGGAAAAGCATCTACATTTTAACAACTATAAGATCAAGTGAATTATTACCATTTTCTAAATCACATGAAGCAATAAGGATTTATAATAAAAGAATATTATCTCTGCAAAAATGATTGTAGATTTTGATTACTGCCACTAACTTAACTACATATTCCATACTGCAACAGATAGTTTGCAGTAAAATGAGAAAATATTGTCCATTCTGGAGAATATGCATACTAATTTCAATAAATGTATATGGGTTATGAAATAAAATTTTATGAATCCCCATATCCCTAGAAAAATAAAAATGGTAAAGACACAATGAGGTTTAAGAACAAATGGAAGTGGTTGGCTCTGAGTGATGTATTAAAACATAGACTCACGAGGTGTTCAAGAAACTAGGGATGGAGAAAAACAAAATACAGAGGTACAACGGATCGAACAACATGAATCTTTATATCTCCTGCTCTACTTCTAAGCATTCAGAGTCAGGCTGGTAAAGATTATTATAAAAATAAAGCTTAGTTTAATGTTTAAAAGCAAGGACTCAGGAGCCTGGCTTTAAGCCCAACCTCTACTTACTACTAACAACCAGCTGTGTGTCTTTGGTCAAGTTATTTACCCTTTCTGTGCTTTAGTTTTTTCATGTATAAGGTAGTACCTACCTTATAAAGTTATAATGAGGACTCATTGATTCACATTTACAAAAGAGTAGTACCTGGCGAGAATAAAAGCTAAATAAGTGTTTGATAGTGAAATAAAAGTTTATCTTTCATGACACTTCCTTTCTTCTCTGTTTAGTAGTCAGTTCCCTCAATATTCACATCAGTTTTTATGCCCACCTTAAATCCCACCCCAGGCAAGTCCAGCCCCTATCTCATTCCCTCGTCCACTTGATAACACCTTCCTTTTCTCTCTTCAAATTTTGCTTCTTCCATATCAGCTTGCTACATCTGAAAAGCTACTGACAATTGCTAACATTTCTGAAGTATGAACTATGCTCTGGATATAATGCTAAGTTCTTTCCATTTAGCATATCATTTAATTTAAGCTTGCAGAGTAAGGACTAGTCATCTAAAGAAAGTAATGCTCAAAAAGGTGAGTAAGTTACAGAGAATCAAGAAATCCGCAAATGGCAGGCAGATGCAGGGTCTGAACAAAGGTTAAGGAACCAGGGTAGCCTGCTCCATCATCACAGATATGAATTACTATATTCCCTTCACTTCAAGTCCAACTGGGGCCAATGGAAACACTCACCATTCTGGTTCCACATATCCATTTTAACAAAGACTTCTGTGGATTCATGACTAAGTTCAAAATCTCACTTCTTCAGAGGAAGGATGTTCTTGCTTCTTTCTTAGTGGAGACAAGACCTCTTTAATTACATAAGTACCGTGGTTTCATTACTCAGTATGGAACTATATGCCAGGAGGAGTATGTGTACGTGTGTCTGTGAGGCATAATGAGAGAATGATTTTAATAGGGAAAGGAAAGAAGATTTGGAAAGAAGTGGGAAATGATCTTGCTCTTCCCTCCCCTCTACTCTCATTTTCATCCTTGGAATCTATGCCTTTGGCAGACTCAAAAAAACATTGATCTAATAAAGTTTTCTCCTTGTGTGAGATATACATATCACAGTTATCTATGCTATTCTTTTATCACATATCTTCCTGGTAAGTGTTTAGCTTCATCAAATAAAAATTAAACCATCTGTGGAGCTTTATACATTATTTGACCACTCTTTGCAAGGAGAAAAAAAAAATGTCCTGCTTTTGAGGTGGGAAGTAGCTAGCTGCTGAGAAGAGAAACTAACTTTAGCAAAGATGGATGAATGAATAAGTTTAGGAAGTCTAGTGAGTGACTAAGTCCACACTTTTCAGGTTTGACCATTTTTCTAATCTGTATTTTCAGATTTTGAAGTGTTTGTTTTTTAGATCTTCCCAGCACCACTGTATGCTATAAAATCCAACAGCTCATAAATTCCAATTTGGAAATGACTCTTCAGGCATGAGGAGACAGGTAAAGCAAAAATAAAATTAAGGAAATGCCTTTTACTCTCCTCTTCCCTGACCAAGATGTTGACCAGCAGGGGCCATTAAATGCAAGTCACCATATACATATGTACACAACTGGCCCAGTTATATTTTTCTACATTACTAATCATTCATTTGCCTGTTATTCATCATAGTGTTTAATTTTAAAATTAATTCCCCAGCTAATTTTAAGATTTATGGCCATGTCTGTTTCAAAAGAACTTCAATTGAACAATAATTAATCTGGGGTCTTGAAACTGTCCTTACATTGAATTTGTATGAGTGTGTTATCAGTCCATTAACTGGGTCTAACTTTTGAATAAATTAAAAGGAAAAAAATAGGCAATATCATCATATTTCAGCATGTCAAATTCTCAAGAGGCCAAATGTGTCTTTAACTTTGGAAACAACCGCCTGTGTAAAGAAGGAACCTGAAGAGAAGAATGACCACAATTTAAATGTCTCCAATGTATCATTACGTGTGGTTTCTGGGAAAGGTTTACTCAACTACATTTTATGGGGAGATGAGGAAATATAGGCATAGAACCATTATACAACCTGCCCAAGGATTACACACACCTTGAGAGGCCTAAGGTTCCCCTCTAACACCCTTCCCTTGCACCACCTGGTCCTCACGGGCCCATTTTGAGGGGTTCCAAGAACTGGCTAAAAAAGATCTGACTTAGGGACATTTGCAGTGACTTCTCCTCTTATCAGATTCTTCTCTTGGCTTCTTATCATACTTTGGTCTAAGGTGAGATCCCTTGAGGCTTTCCATGACTACTCCATTATTAGTTCTCATATGCCCTTTGTTTGCTTCATAGCAGTTGATTTAAAAAAAAACAAACACCAGATTTGCTTCATTGTTTTCTTCCTTTATCCTTCATTCACCCACCAGAGTGATAATTTCAAGAGGGCAGGACACTTGCTTCCTTTTGATAATCTACACTGTAAAAACAACTTGTGGTATTTTACATTAAAGTCTCTTGGTAAGTATTTTTAATGGATAAAAGAAAAAAAAATAAGGGAAGGAAAGGTGAGAGTGCTGAATAAGAAGGAGAGACTCAGTCCAAATTCTGTGTGACTGTGTGATGGTGGATTTGTAGACCTTGGTATCCTAAATGGAGAGATCAATGGGATCACTTGCAGCAGATAGGAAACTTGGATATGAGGATGAGAGTGATGTGATCTCCAGAGGAATAAAATCCATCAGCAAGAGCTAAAAAGCTGGGTCTAAGGACTTACTGTCAGTCAATGATTGGAGAGGAACCCAACCATACTCTGCCAACAGGGTCAAAGAGTCTATTCTTATTGGTCATCTACCCAATGACCTATTTGCCTTGCTGGAAAGATGTTCAACCTTCACCTTTGTACTATTTATTTCCCTAGAATGGTTTTATTCACTTTATTTCTTTTATTTTATTCTTTTTTCTCTTTAAAGCTTAGTCTTTAAGATGTTTGTATTTATTAATCATCTTATTCTAATTAAATAATACAATTTGTCTCTTATGATTTATCTTTATTATTATAGTCTAATTACTATTTTTTCTATGAAAATATTTATAACTTTTATTTTGTTCCTTTAAGATAATTGCATTAGCCAAGGCTGCCACACAAATACCATATACTAGATGTTTAAACAACAGAAATTTGTTTCTCACAGTTCTGGGGCTAGAAATCCTTGATCAGATTCCTGGAAGGTCAGGTTCTGGTGAGAGTTCTCTTTCTGGATTGTCAATGGCCACCTTCTTACTCCCATGGCAGAGAGAAAGAGAGACAAAGCAAGCTCTTTGTCATTAGTCTAAGGGCACTAATCTTATCATAAGGGCCCCATTCTCCTGACTTCATCTAGGCCCAGTTAACTGCCAAACGCCTCATCTCCAAACATCTCATTGGGCATTAGCACTTCAACATATTAACTGTGTCCATAGCATTGTTTAACCATTTTATTTTATTTTTAATTTAATTTTATTGTTTGTAAAAAGTTTAACCATTTTATATCAATGTTATATTTTTATTTTTTAATCTCTCTTTTTATTTTGTATTATTTATTCATTAGCAAAAAACTCCATTTAGAACTTGTCCCAAAATTTATCTAAGGACACAAGCACAGGTGGCCAAGAGTATCCTCTGCCAATAGAATGGACTTATACGGATGACTCAAGGCACTTATTAAATATTGGCCGAGCATAAATTACACAGGAGACAGACATGCAATGCACGAATCATACACGGCTTATTTACCAGAGTCCTGGTGGTTTCCAGATCTTGGCAGGCCACCCAGAGATCCGCGCTGACTGACACACACACTGGACGTTGGACGTTGCAGCTGCTGCTCAGCATCTTGTAGAGGCCTCGGCTTGTGGCTCAGGGTTTGGACACAGGGTCCATGGCAGAGCGCAGAGCTCAGGCAGGATGCAGGAAGGTGAGTGGAGAGCGACCATCTGTGGAGGAGCAGACAAGCCGCTCTAATCTCCTTCAGAGCTTGCTCTCTTTTTATGTGCTCAAGCAGACATCTTCAGTGTGTCTTATCAGCGGGTCCCAGGTGTTCTGCTATCTGGTCTTACATGTGGGGTACAAACTTCTTTATCTCTTACATGCACATCTCTTTTAAGGCGTTTACACTTCATTCCACTCTCTAATATGTCACACCCAATTCTTATTTTATGTTTATATTTTATCCTTATTATTATTACTATAACAGAACTTCAGGTCATATGTTGGGTTTTCCATACTTCCTTGCAAGTTCTGTGAATGGGGGAGACACAAGATGAATTATTTATTTATTAAAATATTGTTGAGCGGGAAGATACAGCTACCAATACAAGTGAAGATTCCCAAGGCATGGAGGACCACAAAGAGCACCTAAAGAATACTTTTTGTGTTGAATCTTCAGCCAAAGGGATGCAGGGTGAAGGCAAGAAGAGAGGAAACATTCTGGGGTAGTGAAGGACGAATGGTATTTTCTCTCACCAGAACATAGGGAGGTTCAAAGTAGCAGACACCATGAAGCAAAGGAAAACAGACCTCTTATAACACCTAATGTAAGTTTTTTCAGTAGCTACATCTCTGTCATGCTTTTCAAATATTCATTAAGAAAACAGCATGGATGGATCCAGAGAAGATTATGCTGAGTGAAATAAGCCAGTCAGAGAAAGATAAGTACCATTTGATTTCACTCCTATGTGGATCTAATGAACAAAATAAACAAACACATAGTTAGAGAACAGACTGATAGTTGTCAGCGGGATCAGGAGTTTGCAAGACTGAGTGAAAAAGTTGAAGAGATTAAGCAGGGGAAAACATATGAAAAAAA
Organism: Lasiurus cinereus; assembly: GCA_011751065.1. Lineage (NCBI taxonomy): Eukaryota > Metazoa > Chordata > Mammalia > Chiroptera > Vespertilionidae > Lasiurus > Lasiurus cinereus. Next base: position 7,224,513 of record JAAGEH010000079.1, on the reverse strand, counting down.
AAAATCCACATAGACAGACAAAGGTATGGTGATTACCAGAGGCAAAGATGGATGAGGAAGATAGGAGAGAGTAAAGGAGGAATGAATAGTGATAAAAGGAGATTTGAGGTGGTGAACATACAATACAATATACAGAGATTGTATTATAGAATTGTGTACCTGACACATATAATTTTATTAGCCAATGTCACATTAATAAATTCAATAAGAAAGAGAGAAAGAAAGAGAAGAAGGAAGAGAGGGAGGGAGAGAGAGAGGAGAGAGAGAGAGAGAGAGAGAGAGAGAGAGAGAGAGAGAAAGGAGGAAGGAAGGAAGAAAGGAAGGAAGGAAGGAAGGAAGGAAGGAAGGAAGGAAGGAAGGAAGGAAGGAAGGAAGGGAGGGAGGAAAACTTCTAGTTAGAGTAGACAGAGCTTTGGAACATTTTTCATGGCTCAGATATATTCCCTTTAAAAAACACACACTATTTGCTCTTTCATTTTTGTGCCAACCCAAATGTATTCATCACTCTGTTTTCTCCGACCCCTCTTACCTCCCATCACCTTCGGCTAACAGCTATGCTAGGAGATGCCATTTATAAACTACCAATTGGTTTTACAGGCTTGTCACCAGAGGGGACACAGTCCACTTTTCTAAGGTTTTTCAAGTCTTTGAAGATCAGAATGCTCACATATAAATTGAGAAACACATTTCTTTGATGCCTTTCCAGGACATTCTGTGTGGCTACCCTTGTGTTTGAACAATGAGAGTGTGAGAAGAGGGCCAAACAAGAGCTAGGCTAGAGAGATATTCTGCCACGAACATTGTGCTTTTGCCATGACAATGTTTTAAGAAACTTTAGGCATTCTATGTTTTGAAAAAAAGCAGCAATTTTACTCTACACACCACATCCATCTGTAGATTATGTTAAATGAAAAGTAAGTGAACAAATCCAAAGTTTCCTGAACATTCACAATAACATAAGAATTAAGTTTAAACAACAAAATTTTGACTAATGTGGTGTATCTAATAAGTACTAAATGTTAATGCGGGGATGGGTTGGATACTTACTTAAAACCATTTAAATAAATAAGTATTAGCAACCAAAAAATCAATATAGTTCATCTTGTCAAAAATAAAAAAATATCCACTAATATGGCTAATAATAAACCATTAATTCCACAGGATGTCACATTTTAAAAAGGTACAAATTATATAATACCAGAATATGTTACTGTGTCTTATTCTTAACTTACATTTGTTTCATCATTAAGTATTTTGATATATAATGATGGAAAAGGTTAAACATAATTTTGTAAACAACAAAGAAAATAAACCAAGTACTGTTATTCATTACCATCCTGATGCTTTAACTTTATAAATAAAAGTGGATTTTACTTTTTTCTCCCAAATACACAACAGAATAAAAAATGAAAATTTAATTCAGCTGGGATTTGGGACTCTGTGTTTCTAAATAAACATCTGGGTTTTCTTTCGACCAAATGCATTATTTGCTTTTAAACCACATACAATGAATATATTTAAATAATTTTTAAGAATACATAAAACAAAGGGGTTATATATAAAGTCCATTAGAAAGCAATGAGACTGATTTTTCTTGTGTGGTCTATTAGCTTACTCTGAAAGCAATCTAAAAAAAGAAATTTAAAAATATCTTTAACATCTATGGGATATGTATACATCAGAGTTTAAATTTCAGTTTCTAGCTAAAAACTGTCTTATGATCTTAAGAAACTAACCTGAACTCTCCAAGTCTCCTTGTTTATCAAGTAAAGATGATAATGTATCTGCCACATGGATTTGTAAAGATTGTTTAAAATTATAGATGTAGAGAGTTTTGCAAGTGTATGATGTATTATAAGTGCATGGTATCACCTTCCAGCTGCTGTCATTGTTATTATCCTTACTAGAGGCCCAGTGCATGAAATTTATGCATTGGGGGGAGGGGTGTAGGAGTGTCCCTCAGCCCAGCCTGCACCCTCTCCAATTTGGGATCCCTAGGATCAAACCTAAGCTGGCAGTCAGATATCCCTCTCACAATCCAGGACTGCTGGCTCCTAACTGCTCACTTGCCTGCCTGCCTGATCACCCCTAATTGCCCCCCCCACAAACTTGATTGTCCCCCCTGCCAGACTGGTCACCCCTCAGAGCCCCCCCACAAACCCCACTGGCCTGGTTACCCCATGCAGCCTGCTTGTTCAGTCATTTGGTAGTCCCTTATTAATCCCCCTGCTGGCCTGGTGAGGGTGTGAGGGTGTGAGGGTTAATTTGCATATTACCCTTTTATTATATAGGATTATTATATCTGTCCCTTCCAGGATTCTATTGGGCTTGGGAAACATTCAGTATTTTCACTTGATATCACACAACTTCTGATGCCTCTTTCTTAATAGTATGATAGTAATTTCTGATGCACTTTAGAAAAGGTGAACAAATTATTTAGACAGCCATAAAGAAGTCTTTAATGCTACTACTAAGTGTAGACAAAAGTAATTACAAGAGGAAAATATATGCACAACGTAAGGAAAGCACATAGTGGAATGTGTTAATAATGTTATATTGAATTAGGAAAAGTTGTGACATTGTAAACGTTCATAGTAGTGATTTGGTGTGGCAATGCAGGCCCTGCATATATTTTTTATGTTCAGCATCTTGGTGTTCATTTCTATTTATGAAGAAGGAAAGATTAAAGAGAAAACACTACAGTCAGCTCCCTCCTGATAAGAACAGGTTAAGGATTCAAGAAGAGCCTGGTCTTTCAATCCTTACTTCATTGGGCTGATTTATAAATCCTTAAAAATTAGCTTTTCATTGACAACTAAGCCTGGGAAATTTCTTGCATTTGATACCAGTTATGGTTAATAAATGTTAAAACACTTATCTAGAAAATTTGGTGCTGATTAGATACCAGTCCTGAGCAAACCAAAATCCAATTCTAAGAAAAGTTTTCAAATTTTGAAGGTTTTCTCTCTGTTTCATAAAAGCACAAGGAGAAACATAAATTTCAAAGCTCATTTAAATATAAAGACTCCACAGAGCATTCAATAACTCCTCATGTGAATTTTCAGTTGGAAAAAAAAATAGGTCTTTCATGAAAAATAATCTCCAACTACTCCATTCCACTCAGAATTCATAATTATGCTTAATCTGCTGCTCCTTTTGGCTCACTTACAGGTCCTGTTGGCAGGTAGTGAATGCAAAAGCATTTTAACGGGGGAGGAGGGTCCCCTGGGAATGGAGCACAAGTTTAGAGCATTTACCGTTTCACAATGGAGTCTGGCCAGCTGTTGGGCGCCCTAAGCACCAGGGCCACAGCTTCCCCCAAACAGCCATTTGCATGGATGGTTTCAGGTCAGCAAACTGGAAAGGAAGAGGCTGCCTCTGAGCAAAGGATGGCCCCAATGTGAGAGCGGGGAAACAAGCCACTGACTGAGCTCGCGAGCAACAAAGCCAGACAGGAAAGCCCATGGCGTGATAGGCATTGCCCAGCTCAGGGTACCTCCTGTCTGCTTTTTTTTTTTTGGCAGAGGATTGCCCCAAGGGGCAAGTGCTAATGAGAGAGGCTCTCAGAGATGGGAGATGCTCGATCCATCAAAGGGCCCATTGAAAGCTGCACTGTCTCCACCACCCACTCAGGAGCTGCCAAAGGATTAAGTTACTGTCTTCCCTGCATACCTTAAAGGTATGGTTACTTGCAGACAGACTGGACAGCCTGGGAGTAAAAGAAAAGACTTCTTAATCACGTGTGTTACATACTGACATTTCATTCCGTGCATTTTATTTTATATTTAAAATAAATTTGGAGGGACTCATTCCAAAGAAAGTTCTTTGTTTTTATCAAAATCATTCATTCATTCATTCATTTATTCACTTACTCATTTAGATAAATATCCTTGAATGCTTAGGGTATTAGATTATAAATTCAGATTATAAATTACTTGTGCCTCTTCTGAGAATAGAGCTGTTATCAAAGACAGATTTCTTTCGCTATTATTTTTAAAAAGACACTGACTCTCAAGCTATCACCATTTTACAGACACTCCATGTTTTGCTTTTCTCTTTCTCTTGGAAAAAAAAATATTTTCATAAACAAAGTGTATTATTTTTTCACTATTGATTTCTGTAGTCCCTTAATCTTATACGCAACATATATATGTGTGTGTACATAAATGCACACCCAAACATTTATTCATTAATAAATAGTTTATTGAATACCTTTTCTGTGTGGGGCTCCAGACTAAATGCTAGCTAGGCTTAGAAAGGAGAGTAGAACATAATCCAGAACTCTTGAAACTCTCCCTGAAAGTGCGAAAATGTGCATATCAACAAGTGCAGCACTGGAAGCTATTGAAGGCTCCAAGAGAATGTGTATTAGTTAAAATAGCCCCAAAGGAAAATGGCCTTTTGTACCAGGGGAGGTCTTAGGAAAACTTTCCTGACTTGGATCTCACTTTTACCCTTTAAGTTTCCTTAAAAAATAGCAATAATAATGTGTTCTGAATTTCTACCCAGCATCTCTATTTTATTTTTACCAAGCCCCATAATTAAGTCACAAGTAGTAAGATATTAAAAATCCAATAACTACACTTTGATTGGGGGCCAGTGGGCTTTGGACTGTTCAGACCCTAGGGACAGAGAACATGACTACAATGTCTGTGTTTATACATGGAAAACCAGAGGCCCTCATAGTGGAAAGATGGATATCTAGGATCGTGGGCTTGGGTCCTATATTTTTTTTAATACATTTTATTGATTTTTTACAGAGAGGAAGGGAGAGGAATAGAAAGTCAGAAACATTGATGAGAGAGAGACATCGATCAGCTGCCTCCTGCATGTCCCCTACTGGGGAAGTGCCCACAATCAAGGTACATGCCCTTGACCGGAATCGAACCTGGGACCCTGTAGTCTGCAGGCCGACGCTCTATCCACTGAGCCAAACTGGTTTCGGAGGCATCTTTTGATTTTAGAGAGATCTAAGCAGTTTAATATTCAATTAAAAAGAGAAAAAGAAAACCAAGATCATGAGAGCTTGTTTTAAATCATTTCTAGAAAACTTAGGGAAAACCAAATTGAAAGGAGAGCACATTATGTTGCAATACTATATTTTCTTATCTGTCTCCCAACTATTTTCCTTACCAGTCTAGGTGGAACTCAAAGCTTTCATACCATGTTTACAATAAACAGGATATTATATGCTCATAATAATACTGATCAAACCTCTGGGTCCTTCTGACCTTATATAATGTTGTTCTCCCTCTCATCTAATACAGTTGAACCACAATTGCTTTCTTTCTGATCCTTGATCTTGGCCATATATCCCTACCTTTGCACCTCACACTCCTTATTCTCTCTGCCCTTCCCAACCCCCAATTTCCTGCTCTCTGCATGGCTGCTTACTTCTTGTCTATGTAGCTCTCCATCTGGCTGTTGATTTGTATCTTCTAATACCCTTTGTAATATATTGGCAATCTAGTAATTAAAGGGTTTTCCTGGATTCTGTGAACGATTCTAGCAAATTAATCAAACCCAAGGAGGGGGATGTGGGAGTCTCTGTTTTATAGCCAGTCAGTAAGAAGCAATCTGGGCTTCCAATTGGGGTCTTAAGTAGAGGGCAGTATTGGGTGTACTGAGTCCTTTATCTGTGGAATTTGATGCTCTGTCTGGGTAAAAAGTGTAATGTCAGGATCGAGTTAAATTATTGGTGGCCAAAAATTGATTGTTGGTGTGGGAAAGTCTCCACACAAATGTTAGAATTGGGTCTAGGAACCCAATTTATTATATTAAATGTCAGCTTTTAATGTTTACTGTAAATGATAAATAAAATAAGAGCAGGCTTCTAAATATATAATGTATTTCATAAAATAATTTTTATATCTATCAAAGCTGGATCCAGATTTTTTTTATGAGTGACTATAAATTTATCAATGGTGATCAGTTTTTCTGTGAGATTTGCCTGGTCCTATAATCATAAGGTCATAAAATTGTCCCTGCTCAGGTTGTTAACTTTGAAAACCTTTGATACCTCTTCTCCACAGGTCTTATTTGGTTAGAACTGCCACCCTCTACTAGTCAACCGGGGCTCAGGCCAAGAAGTGGCCCAATATATGGTCACCATAATTCTGTGGTTTCCTCTAAATCTCCAGCATCTTTCAGAATGTTCTTGGCATTCTGTGAGATTCGTTATTTTGCCTTCATGGTTTGGGGCTGGCAGAAACAGTTCCTGAGGAAAGCATCACAGTGTTGGAACTTTCTGAGAAACTAATAGATTACTTTCTCTTTAGCCTTTCTCAATTCCTTTTTCAGAAATGTTTCCCACATTGGTGGGAGCACAAAACATCTGTGCTTAATATTCAAAAGTCATGGCTTCTATTCAAACTGCTGCAGTCCTGGTGGGAAGAAATATAAACCAGTAGCACCTGAAATCCCTTAACTCCTTCCTGCCTGGTTCCTTTATTTTATGTTCAAATATATATCAAGGTCTCACAGCCCTGCTGGTGATCAGGCATATGTGCAATTACTTAAGGAGTCAGGGTAGTATATTGGAAAGATTACAATTTTAGTGTCATGCAGATTTGATTTCTAACCCAAGTTCTACTGCTGTTTCTGACTAACAAGTGACATTATCTCATTGGCCTTTCTACTTTTCAGAGCCTTTAATTTCTGCCTCAGAAGAATTTAAGGAGGATTAAAAAGAGGAAACAAAGGATACCACCCAGCGTGAACTCTGCTACGTAGTCTATGCCCATTACCTACACTGGTCACTAGTTCTAGACCTATTCCATCTACAAAATTTACATGATAGTAACAATAATGTGCACTAAATTGTATTATTGTGAATCATTTAAAATTGTATTATTTCTCATTTATTGTCAGAAAGATTTTAGAGATATATTGGCTTTCAGAGATAAAACAAAGAGGGAATGACACAATTTATTTTCCGTTAGTAAAAGGCTTGATTCAATTGGAAAGCAAATTTCCTAGTTCATGACACTTCCCAGAAGGGAGAAAAATAATCCACTATTAAATTAAAACAAGACCTTTAATAAGTATATAAATCCGGGACCATCCTTCATAGTCAATTATTGTACTGAGTTGTTTGGTGTTTGAAAACAACTTGTGTAAACTAAACTGTTACAGTAGGTCATTATACCAACCAACAAAGGCAATTACTGTTGCCAAACTCACTGTTTATGGCAGAGACTTACAAATAGTCCCCCTATATTTTCCTCTTCATCCTCAGCATTTAGCTAAACTACATTTCTCAGCCTTCTTTGTAGCTGGGTGTAGCTTCTGATTAAACTCTAATGGAAAGTGACCAAAGACGAAGTATAAGATTTTTCAGCTATAGTTCATGGAAAGCTCCCGCTAACCACCCTCCATGTTTCATTTCTACTAGAATGGAGACCATCTCAGAGTGACCTTAGACGCTACATGCTGAAGATGAAGTCCCTGAATGACTTTGTAGAGATGAGCCATTTGCCAACCCACTCATCTGCAGTTAGATAAGCAAGAAATGAATAATTGTATTGAGTCACTATACATTTGGAAGTCAATTCATTATAGAATTTATCCTGTTCTATCAATACCATGCAAAGAAGCAATCTTTCACCATCATTATCACATACATAGATGAAAGAATTGTAAAATCAACCCAAATCAAAGTGGGCACCCAACATATACCTAATCATTAAATTGTCCTTCTCTTAGAATTTCTTGCCCTTAAGATGTTTTCCAGCTAATTAAAGGAATTCTGTGGCAGTATTTGTTTTGTTTTCTCACATTTCATAGTGCATAAGTACATCTTGTTCTCAGCATTACTTTAGCTAATACTGAGATGAATGATTTTTATATTTATTTCTACGTTTACTATTATATCATCAACTTTTAATTACCAGAGTTACATCTTTAAAATTTTGGCATTCCATGCTCACTTCAAAAGTCTGCATTTCCTTCCTTCATTACATATGATGAATTACTTGAGGGCAGGACCAATGTCCCTTAGCTTAAGAACTTCCAGGACATAGTACAATATTTAGCATATCAAGGGCACTCAGTAAACATTAAGCTCCTTGCAATTAGAAAAACGCAGTTGTGGGAAATACATTTTTGTATTAGCTCAAAGTTTCTATACTATCATCAATCAATGATAAATACTGTGTACCTAATGTTTGCACAGCAGGCTGCTTAAGAAATGGGATAAATGGAAAAGAAACAAAAGAAATGGCCTCTGCTTTAATGAGTTCCAGGAAAGGCACACACAACAGTGGTACTGAGTTGGAGGATGTGATCCCAGCAAGGGGCTTGTGCTGAACTGCAGAAGACTCCACACTCCTCTGCATTGTGCTTGTGCATTTGCACACCTTGCTAGTTCTGGGCTGTTCTTAAAGGCTATTTTAAGACTCGGCAGCCGATAAGTCTTTTTTTTTCTCTTCAGAAGCTTTCCTAAGCCTTTTTGTTACACAAAGAAAAAGCTGTTTCTTCAAAAATAAAGAGTTGCTGAAAGCCACAAGCTTTTGATTTAACGGAAAACTCCAAAGTCATCGATTTTAATCAACGCTAAATTGGGAGATCCCGGGATCATAAAATTTGTACATTTCTTAGCACTCAGTGTTTTAGAGAATATTTAATTAAATCAGCTGACCTGAAAAAAAATAAAAAAAGGAGAGTCAAGGACAAAATACAGAGAAATGTCTTAAGGCTTACATAGAGATTCTTTTATTCATTGCAAAAGCTGTAGGTTGATGGGCCTATATTCCAAGAAAAATTAGTTCATTCATCTTTAACCATATGCATAGATGTGCTTCTCATATTTTACCTGCCTGTACTAATTCATAACTGTCAATCAAATTTTAAAAGCTTGATTATGTTTGATGATCTTGGTGAAGTTAGCCAGCCACATTATAAAATCATTTTATTTCCTTCAATCTCAAGGTTCTCCTCTTAAAATCTTGTTTCCAAAAACCATATTCTTTTACTCACTGAAAAATAAAATGAGGGGCTTTGTAATTATTATGAAACTAGTATTCACTTAAATACTACATAATACTAATTAGCTAAAAGAATTGATTAATTTTAATCAGTTAAAGGATTTAAATTTGTTTTTTTAAGTATTCTATTCTTCTGGCAACTTTTAGTAATTGTTTCCTTCTCTAATATGGCAGAAAAAAATATTTACTAACATTTGAAATTACTAAAATATTCTGCCTATTATTCAGAAGCTCAACCTTGACTAAAAGGATCTACAAATATAAACCAACTCTATGAGTTAGTGACCACCATGTAGAATAACCACATTCTTAGTTTGCTTTAAACACACACAAAAATGATCTCACATGACCTTTTATATGTAAACATATTGTTTTTATTTTTAGTTGAAGATTTTCATATTTCATTTATGTATTTATTGAGTAAAGGATACCATTGCACAATTCAAAAATTTTAAATGTGGTTTAAAAGGTGTAGAAGGAAACATTTCATTCTCATCCTTTTTCTAATCCATGTCTCCACCTTCCAAATAACCACTATTACCTATTTCTTACATATCCTTTCAGAACTTTATTATATATATTCACAAACAAAACAAAATTATTTCTGCATTTCTGAAATAGTCCCTGGATCTATACCCTCTTCCATGTCTTCATTTTTATATTTATTAAAGAAAACCCTGTGAATATTATTCATACTTTCTGAAACAGTCTACTCCATATATTTTTTAGAATATTATTTAAAGAAGAAAACAATGAAAAGCTAAACAGATAATGAAAGATAAAGGCTAAAGTGAAAACATTTTAACTCACTGCAGAGTGGGCATCCAGGCAACAATGAAGACCTTCTACCAGCTGCTGACTGAACTTGAATGGGTCAGTTAGGTACATTTGTAAAACTAGGGTACAAACGAGAAGCAGATTTTTTAAGTCACTCAACCAATATTGAGCAACATCTTCCTTCTACAAACCAGTCCACTGCTGAGGAAGAGACCATTGGCTATCTATTCCTTCTTCTCCTGCAACTTAGCTTCTAGTCAGGGGAGATGACTTATCTGTGTGGTAAAGGGAGATTGTTGTGTGGAGATCTATTTTAGCAGGGAGAGAATATTTGGTGAAAAGAATTATGAACATTAGGGACACAAGTGAATACCCATAGGTTGAGAACTGCTAGTAGGGTCGCCTACGACCATCGGAAAAATACAGATATTTACATTACGATTTCTAACAGTAGCAAAATTATAGTTATGAAGTAGCAACAAAAATAATTTTATGGTTGGGGGTCACCACAACATGAGGAACTGTATTAAAGGGTCGCAGCATTAGAGAGGTTGAGAACCACTGCTCTAAGAAGATGTTTCAAAGAAGAATTCCTTCAAACACTTTTGGTGATTGACTTTTTATGTCGAAAAAGTTGAGACAGAAATTGAAACTCTATCCTTTACATGGCAGGAGTTCCTCTATTTGTTTTATAAAATGCTGTAATCAAATTATGTTTGAATCTTGGCATCTGCTGTGATCAAACTTTTTGACTATCAAAGTAACTCTTTCACCTTTAATCTTTTTAAATAGGAGAAATTAAGGAGTAAAATTATACATCAACATAAAAATCTTATTGGTTGTGTCTTATTTCCTAGGTAAGTAGATACATCTGTGGTTATAAGACAGCTCAGCAGTTCTGTAAGAATCAAGAGTCACATTGTTCAACAAAATCTCTTGAGGAAATCAAAACTTTTCTATTTTACTACATATCTCAGAAGAGAAAATATTTCCAGGAAATAAAATGCATGTCATTAAAATGCTTTGCTGCTAAAAGAAGGATGCTTTGCAGTTTGCTGATAAGACACACATTACTGAAATATGCTTATCTTCTTAATAGCAAAGATTTGGTTTCATAAATTGGTTCAGAGTAATAGAGAATATTATAACATCTAGGAAAAAAAAGGGAAATGAAGGCATGAATTCCCCAGGATAACAAGAGAAAATTCAAGGCATTTTCCAGTAACAGGAGGTTTCATTTCTCTGTGAATTCCTACTAATTTGATAATTAAAGACAGCATTCCATTATGGTAATAATTTAGTAACTAGATCACTGAAATTATTTAGAAAAAAAATATATATATACATATACATAATCTAATAAAAGAGTAATATGCAAATTGACCATATTTCCACTATACACGCAAGCCATGCCCACAAGCCTATCAGGAGCAAGTATGCAAATTAACCCAACTAAGATGGCTATGGCCACAAAGAGAACAAGAGGGAGGCTTTGGTTGCTCCCAGCAATGGAGGAAGCCAAGTTTTCTGCACACCCTGACCAGCCCAGTCCTCCGTTTAAGGCAACACATTTTCAATGGCTACTGCCAGGGAGCAAGCAGAAGGCCTGGCTCCACTCTAGGCTACAAAGTTTCAATTGTAGAAGATAAATAAATCTTAGATACCAGAGCCTCTGCTTGGGTTTCCAGTGGTATAGCTGGCCTGCAAACCACCAGAAGGCCCCTGGCCCAGGCCACCTTACAGCCCAAGGGAACCCCCACTCTGATCTGGGATACCCTTCAGGGCAAACTAGCTCACCCCCACCCATGCACCAGGCTTCTATCCTGTCTAATAAAAGAGTAATATGCAGATTGACCATCATTCCAACACACAAGATTACTGCCCCCATGTGGTCAAAAGATCCTGCCCCTATGTGGACACAAGATAGCCATCACAAGATGGCCAGCAGGGGAGGACAGTTGGGAGGGACCAGGCCTGCAAGGGAGGGCAGTTGAGGTGATCAAACCTGCAGGGTAAGGCATTTAGGGGTGACCAGGCCAGCAGAGGAGGTAAGTTGGGGCTGACCGGACTGCAGGGAAGGGCAGTTGGGAGGACAAAGCCTGCAAGGGAGAACAGTTAGGGTTGACCAGGCCTGCAGGGGAGGGAAGTTAGGGGCAAACAGGCTGGCAGGGGAGCAGTTGGGCATCAATTAGGCTGGCAGGCAAGTGGTTAGGGGTGATCAGGCTGTAGACAGAAGCAGTTAGGGGCAATCTGGAAGGCAGGCAGGCGAGCAGTTGAAAGCCAGCAGTCCTTTTTCTAAACCACCTGGATTATAGGGTTGGGCCTAAACAGTCAGTCTGACATCCCTCAAGAGGTCACAGATTGGAGAGGGAGCAGGCTGTGCTGAAGGTCAACCCCTCCCCCTGCACGAATTTTATGCACTGGGCCTCTAGTATCATATATAATTTTGTATATTATTCAGAATATACAATGTATAATACATATATAACAATGTAAAAAGAGAAACCAATAATTCTCAGGCCCTGAGGCTGGTATTTATTGAGCACTTTATATGCCCGATGCACTATGCTAGGTACTGACGCATAAGTGGTGAATAAGACAGAAAAAGCCAAAGTCATCATGCAGGTTACATTCTAGCAATGCCACATAATGATATATATTGCTCATATGAACTGTACATGCAAATTTGTCCTTTGCATTCCATCTTTAAAGTAAACATATATCAAAAAAATAGTAAGCATCATTCCATCTAACTTTAGTTGACAGCCTCAAATCTTTTAAGAGTGACAGGATGTGTAGGCTTGTAATAGCTTACAAATATCTTTATAGACAATGTTAAATTTTCTTAAAGGATGTAAAAATGCACATACAGCAAGTTCAGTAAATTTAAAATACTTGGAGACTTTCCTCCTCTCTGCCTTTTCATTGACTTTTTAAATGTATTCTTTATATGTACCTATAAGAAAATATAAAACAAGATAATGATTTTTTATATCAGGTATGAAAAGCATAAAATTGAATCTTAAAAGACAAGCTCTGTTTTTTATGGATTTGTTGTAATTCTAGAATTACATTCAAAAGTTTGTTTTTCTAATATATTTTCACTCAGTGTTTTATCCTATTGTCATTCTTTTTCAATGTTGGGGTAAGAGGAGGGAGAAGATATAAAAACTTTTTTTTTCATCTTTTTTCTGTAGTAATAAATTTGCTGGCATCAATTTAGACTACCCTAGAAACAAAATGATCAAGTTATTTTAATTGCAGTAAGATTTTTTCTCTGACTCTTGAGTCAGATCTCAATATCATTTTATCAAAACTTTCCAAATAATCACACTTATATTAGGGGGTGCTCCCAGGTCATGAGTACCTACAGGCCTACTACCATCTGATTGTAAGTATAGTCCCCATGAGAAATGCAGAGTCTGAGAGTCGTATTCCCAGATCCTATACTAAATCATGTCTGATTGAGGATATGTAAAATTACAAGTGCAAAGGCAGGCTGACTTCCTTTAGAAAGTTGCACAGCTAACCACATGACACAAACCGGTTTTGGTTCCATGTATAGTCATATGACCGACGCTTCTCTTGCACCAAACCAGAAATTAAATGCTTAATCAGAGACTTTAAAAAAAAAAAAACAACTGAGGAATTTTTCAGATGTCCTCCAAATGAGCTGTGAATTCTAAAAAGCAGTTCTCTTTAGTAATGTGGTAGGGTCAAATATTAACAGGATTGAGAGAACAAGGATGGAAAGAAAGATTAGAAACCACAAAAGCATACACTATGAAACCAACCTCCTTGAATAAAAAATAATGAAGGTGAAGGTGTAGGTAACTGTCAATTATCTTATATAATAAAAAAATAATATGCAAATTGACTGAATGGCAGAACGACCAGTCGCTATGACACACACTGACCACCAGGGGTCAGATACTCAAGGCAGGAGTTGCCCCCTGGTGGTCAGTGCACTCCCACAGGGGAAGCGCCACTCAGCCAGAAGTGAGCACAGCGGTGGTGGTGGGAGCATTTCCTGCCTCCATGGAAGCGCTAAGGATGTCCAACTGATGGCTTAGGCTTGCTTCTAATGGGGAGAGGGCCTAAGACATCAGTTGGAAATCCCCTGAGGACTCCTGGACTGTGAGAGGACACAGGCTGGATTGTGAGATCCCCTTACCCCTAATGCACAAATGTTGTGCACTGGGCTTCTAGTCCATATATAACTGTTATAACTGTTTTCTTTCTCCCTGCATCCAGTCTAAAAAAGAATATTTCCCTCTCCCATTCATAAAAATACATAGTATCTCTTTATTCTTCCATATGTGTGAGATATTGCTCTGTGACTCAGAAAGGAGAGGGGATATTTTAGTGATGGGAAGTAAAAGGGGAGAGAAGAGGCTCTGGCTGTGTCCCTCACTGTGTCAGGCTGGATCATTTTGAGAATTAGAGACCAAAGTCCATAGAGTTTTTCAAAGAGATTTTGTTTGGAACCAGACTTAAGCCAAGCTTCTAACAGGGCCTTTCACTGGAGTAGGAAGGAGCTAAAACCATTTCTAATAACACACATTCTTTGATATCCAAGCACCTAGAGTTTGGGAAGCTTTGGAGACATCCAGAAACATTAGGTTACCACGGGCCATGGCAGTGGGGAGTTTCCTAAGTCCTATGGCCAAGAGAAGGACACCTGGGAGCCTGAATTGAGAAATTGCTAAGACCAAGTCTGTGGCAGTTTCTGCTAATAGCCCACCTTGTGGGCTCATTTGAGGCATTCTTTAATTGCTCCCCAAAATAATGGTAGTGGAGCTTTTCATTTGGGTGGGTTTGAAGTTTACTGTCAGGAAGATCGGCCTATGAATCCAGTACATCTTTGGACTAAGACGGGATGTATAGAGGGACTGAACTCTCACAAAATAATTTGAGTTTAAAGAATATTAAACGTTTGTTTCTTTTTTTTCTTTTCTATTATCATTTTTTTTCTATGAAGTTGCTGTATGTTTATTTTTTGGCATATTTGATGTATATGTGAAGCCACATTGTCCAACGATAAACCAGAATTTTATTTTGAGAGTTAGCTACACTTAATTGGATTAAAACTCACTTAATTGGATTCATAAAAAGATGTGGAAAATTATTTGAAAGAGATTAAATAATTCTTGGACATGCAACCCTTGCTTATAACTAGTTACAAGTTTCAACGTGCCTAATGAAAAATATAAATACAATTTTTTAATTTATTTTATTTTTTACATTACTTAATTAGTTTGTTTTTATTCATTGATTAAAGAATGGGGATTTTCAGTCAAGCAGTAACAAATTGGCACAAACAACATAGATATATCACCTTACAGTTCTGGATGTCAGAAGACTAAAATGGGTAAGGAAGAATGTATTTCCTCTAGACAAAAATCCATTCCCTTGCCTTTTCCAATCTAAAGGCAGCTGACAGTTCTTGGCTAAGTCCAGGTTCCCATAGAAGCAATAGAACTACTTTCACTTGTGTTACCATCTTCAAGTCTCTTTTTCTCTCTGTGCTTCACCCTCACCCCACCCCTGTACAAGAATGGTTTGCTAACCCTGCTCTGAATCAATGCTTCTTGAACTTTAATCGGCATATGTATCTCCTAGGGATTGTGTTAAAATGCAGGTTCTGATTCAGCCACTCTGGGAGGAATCTGAGATTCTGAATTTTTTATAAGCTCCCAGGTGATAAAAACAGTTTGTTTATGACCAAAATGTGAGTGAGTACCCAGGATCCAGATAACATACAGTTCAGGCAGTTTTTGTCTGTGAATCCCTGGAAACAAGACAGAAATCTCCCCAGCATCTTCAACTCACATCACCAACCAATCGGGGAGACTTTCATTGATTTGTTCATCGCACACAGTGTGTGGACCTGAGGCAGGAAGGGAATATTATGCATTCATAGCCTGCATAACTCTCACCAGCCTTCAAGGATGGGTGGAAAAGAAGACAGAACATGTGTTTGTATAAGGTCCTAAAATTCTGTTCCCAAGTCAATCTTGAGTGTGACCATCATAAACCCAAAGGCCATGGAAGCCCCAGGTTGGAAGACACCACTAGGGTTTCTATAGCAACTGATCCCAGACAGCCACATAGAAGCTTGCCTGCCCTGACTCTGACCTATATTTATTAGGATGCTATTGGTTAATAACATACAAAATTCAGGTGTACAACTTCATAATACACCATCTGAATACCCTACTGTGTGCTCACCACTTGAAGTCTAGTCTATTTCTTAACAGTTAGTTTTTAAGTCTAGTAAAAGAGGCCTGTAACATACAAAAACTTGTTGAAAAGAACTAATTTCTATTATTCTTTCCTTGAGCAGTCTAAGAAAGTCTGGGCCTGAACAGGCAGCTTAACAAGCCAGGTCAGTCTAATCAACCCCTGGGATCAGGGAGTGACAAACAGGTGTCTCATCTAGATCACCCACACATATGATGTTCCTTCTGGAGTCATTGATTGTCCCAGCTTGTACTTTCAAAGAATTGTGTTCTCTAGTTTATTTTCCAAAAACAAACAAACAAACAAAAGAGGAAAAAAACAACAACAACAGACTCTCCTTCTCTTATTTTACCAACTCTACCAGCTTTGAATTAACTTCTTACCTTCGTTTTTGTCTTTAAAATAAAATAGCTGGCTGGCATTCTTTAAAGTCCAAAATAAAAACTAACACTCCACCTAGCTCTTGCCATTCCTATTTTTCTTTCTCTATAAGTTTTGTTTTTCATTTGTTTGTTTGTTTTATTTATTTTGTAAACTTCCATAAAGAGATTCTGGTGCTCTAATGCCTCTTGTTACTCCAGGGACTCTGGCTGTCTTTCAGAGTCTAAGTATCTCTTATTTGTGCTTGGCAGCCATGCAGATGGTCCTGTTCTCATTGCTTTAATTCCCAGCTCTCACTATTCCTTTTTGATCAGCTGTAACCTGTGGTTCTTTACTATTTTCTATGTCTGAATATTTTATCGCTAGCTATCTTTGATCGAAGCTCTTTTGATGTAGATTTTTCTAATGTAATCTAGCCATGGCTTAATGTGTGTTTTCATCATAATTTGGAAAGAAGTCTTTTATGCGATACATCACAGTAGCCACCATGTCTATTTTATTGTCAATTTTTAACTCACAAGTGAAGTGGTAGAGATATTATCTCTATTCTGCAGAGTCTAATTAGAGAGGAGTTTGCAAATACTTTTTATTATATAATATTTCAATTTAAGCTTCAGCAAACTGCCAGATCTCTCAAACTTGGCTGAATAAAACTCAACATCATTTCTATGCTTAAAATAGTCAAGAACCGGTGTGGCTCAGCAGTTGAGTGTCAACCTATGAATGAAGAGGTTGTAGTTCAATTTCTGATCAAAGTACATGCCCAGGTTGCAGGCTCCATTCCCAGTAGGAGGCATGGAAGGGGGAGCTGATTAATTATTCTCTCTCATCATTGATATTTCTATCTTTTTCTCTTATCCTCCCTTCCTTTCTGAAATCAATAAAAAAAATAAATATGCAAGTTCAACAGGAGTTAAACTTAGTGATTAGAAGAATGTACTCTAGAGGCAAACTATGTGGCCTTAATCCCCAGTTCCCTGAGATTTATTAACTATGTAATCTTGGATAAGCGCCTTAAATACTCTGTTTCCTCTTCTTATAATGAGATAATATTTGTGTCTATCTTATAAAGTTCTTGTGTGCATTATATTTATTAATATAACTAGGGGCCCGGAGCACAAAATTTATGCACTGGAAAAGGGTCCCTCAGCCTAGCTTGTCCCCTCTCACATACTGGGAGACCTCAGGGGATGTCCTACTGATGACTTAGGCCCACTCCCTATTGGAGCAGTCTAACCTCCCTTTGCGGGATACAACCAGGCTGATCAGGGGAAGGATCCAGCCCCATCACCCTGCTATTGCAGCCACTGCCAGTCACAGCAGCCACCAAGATATTTTCATCAACATGGACGCCAGTCCCTTCTCCATGAAAAAAATGACAACTTTCTTTAGCATTTTTAAGATGTGCCTTTCATAAAATATGGGATTTCTTTCTTTATTTTTCTTATCTTTACCTGAGGATATATTTCCATTGAATTTTTTCCCCTTCCCTCTGATTCCAGGCTCAGCCACTACCCAAGCCTCCAGCCTCCAGCCCAGGCTTTAGGCTTGAGAAGCGGCCACCCCCCCTGCCCCTCCAATCCCAGGCTCGGCCCCTTCCCAAGCCTATAGCCTCTACCCCAGGGAAGCCAACAGGTTGTAGGCTTAGGAAGTGGGTACTCCTGTCCCCCAAGCCTCCACAGGATGGCTGGCTGGGCATGACCTGGGTACCAAGGAGGTTCCCGGGACCCAGGTATATATATGCAAATTAATCGCCATTTTTTATTGGGTTAATTTGCATACTCACTGTGATTGGCTGTGGGCATAGTGGAGGTACAGTCAATTTACATGTTTCTCTATTATTAGGAAAGATTAGAAAATAGCCTAGCACAGAATAAATGCTATGGAAAGATTTGCTATGATTAAATTTTCCATATTTTTGCTTATCCAGAGGAGTCATGATCTGATCTCTATAATTCAAAACTGGCATCCTTGCCATGCCATCTGTGTTATTGGGGAGATTGTATCAGATAAAAGTTTCTCACATAGTTCTACATATTTCTTGCATCTGGTGAAAACTAAGACCTAATTATTTTATTCTGAACTGTGCCCTATAATGAATTATATGAAAAGGTGCCAGTGTAGTAAGAGGATCCTGTTCTTAGACATTTAAATTACATTAAACTCATACAAATCTAGGATTTTTTTTTCCTATTTGGCAGTTTTGCAAAGACCCACAACTGGGCTCCATTGCTTGTTGATGTGAATCAGTTGAAAATTCTTATGTTCTTGTGCAATTTAAGATGTCTAATCAATAGTTTTATAGATCTCTGAGGGGGGATTATATTCTTCAAGCAACATTTTGAAATGGTGACAAGAATTAGTCAACTTAAAATAGCATGGCTCCCAGCTGCATTAATTAAGTGGCTGTAAGCAATGCATTCCTCCTCCTTTTGATTTATTTCTCTTAACAGTGGTAATTTTTTAAATAAAGTAACAAGACTAGTTCCTTGGTGTTCACAAACATTTTTAGATACTTCAAAGAAAAGAACTGAAGAAGGCCTTCAGAGACAGTGAAATGAATACTTAAAATGAATGTGAGAATTTCTAAACTCATAGTGAACTAATTGTCAAACCATTTACAAGGATCATTGAGACTAGGTCACATTTTGCAATTAAAATATAAGTCCAAAATATGTCCACTAGATTAACCTTTTTATTTTATATATTTAAGTTGTACTCAAAACTTCCTTTTACAAGTGAAAACAATATGATTTAGAAGATATATATTTTTTTATTAGTTATACCATGTAAATACCTTGTTTGAATGATTTTGTCATTGAGTCAAACAATTGTTTTTGAAACATTGTGAAGAGAATAAAGTAGAATTGTGGTCAACATTAATTGTATTTGTAGTGAGACGTATTGGGTTTGAATTAACCCCCACAGGCTAATAATCTTAGGTTAGTTACTCAACCTCTGTTAAGACTCAGTTTTCTCATCTTTGAAATAGGAATTAAAAATACCTCCCTCACAATGTTGTTGTCAGGGAAAAAATTGAGTAATTCAAAGAGAATCCTTACCACCACCACCAATACTTCATGGCAAGTAATAGTAAAGTAGTCTCTACTAGGACTAGAAGAGTCAATCAGCCTCCAACACTTTATTTTATAAGTATCTCTTAAATAACCCAGTCTATTCCAAAAGTATTAATCAGATTTTATTTTTTATGTGTTAGTTAGAAGTTTATTTGCTTGAGCAAAACATAAACCTCTATGTAGAAACCCTACAAATACATTTTATGAGTCAGTTTGACATCTTAAACTAGTGTCAACTGTAAAATGTTGTCACCTAGATATGGTGTTATATAATTTCTAAACTGATTGCAGTGCAGTTTTGTGTATTGACTTATGGATATGTGGGATAACAGGGAGTGGATTAGATTTAGGAGATATTCTCTCTGGAAGTTCTCTTGTTTTTCCAGCTCATGTTGGTCCTGTGAGATTTTCAAAAGAAGTTGACTATTTTCCCAAAAGCTTTCAAACAAGATTGAAAGAAAAACAATTGCAAAATGATATGCATGTACATAAAATGTTCTATAAGAAAGAGGGGAAAACTGCAGTAGGAGTTCAATAACCGTACCTGAATGGAATAATTATGAACTGCTGAGTTCCCCCAGAATGGGAAATAGCCAGTGAGTGGAATCACACTGGAAGCTAAGGGAGAAGACATGACCATTGTCAGAAAAGAGCATGGACAGAGGGGAGGGAAGGCACTTAATTGGCCTAACAAGACCAGATCATTTGCTTGGATGAAACTTAGACAGAGACAAAAGCCCAGGGTAGCATAAGGACAAATCATTTGGTGATACATTGATCAGGTTCATCAGCTATTAGTATATCAGCTTATCGGCCCTCCAAGTGCCCAGAACTTCACCATGCTTTAGTTTTCATCATATATAAAACATGCAAATCTCATAACTACATCAAGGGGTTGCTTTGAGAATTAAATAAGATAATGCCTGAATCACCTAGAACAAAATTTGGTATACAATTGGCACTTGATAATAGTGGCTATTATTATATGTTGAGTAACAATTGTTTCATGTTTGTACATGAGACAGCTCTGTGTAATACTCAGAATAAAACTATCAGGTAGACATTTTGTCCCCATTTTAAAGCTCCGGAAATGAGGCTAAGGAGATAAAGCAGTTGCCAGGCTCAGATAGCTACTAAATACTGGGTTTTGAATAATTCACAACCCATTTTCCCCCATTATGTCATTCTGTGTAAGCACACAAGACAAATTAATCAGAGCTAGTCTAGGGAAGGTCCTACAGCATCAACTGGCCATAAGCTGGACCAGTGGACTAGTGGCAACAGCATCACCTGAGAACTTGTTAGAAATACAAATTTTCTGGCCAAAACCGAAGCTCTGTCAATGGGACCAGCAATTCATCAATTTGTTATTCAACAAACCCTCCAGTTGATCTTGATATACATTAAATGTGAGGACCACTTTTCCAAAGTAAGTTTATGGTTTATAAAAAAATCAAGAAAATAGGACAGAGAATGTTTGTACATCTTTTGTAGATTAATTAAATGGAAAAAGGTAGTTAAAAAAGAATTACCATGACAATGACTTTGAGCGTTAACCTGTGAACTTCAAGTCTATACTATTAACACCAAACTGATGATTACCATATCGTATCAGGTATAAGATGTGGGTGAACTTGCAGGAACACAAATAAGTCACCTAAGGAATACACTGAATTAAAACACACATATGCATATGATATATATATTTTTATAAGTCCAGTAACAATATAGTAATTCATATTTGTTTCCCCAGTGCTTAATAAGAGTCTAGCAAAAGCAGGCATGCATGTGTGTGCGCACGCACGCGCGCGCACACACACACACACACACACACACACACACACACAATTTTTGAAACGCAATCAGACATAAATGTCTGTGGAATCCTTCTCAAAGTGTTTAAACTTTTTGTTTTCTCTCATGGACCCCTTTGGCAATCTGGCAAAGTCTGTGAATTTCTTTCCAGAAGAGTGTTTTTTTAAATATACAGAATGAAATGTATCTAGGATTAATCACAAACATTTCAAATATATTGAAATGCAGACATTAAAATATGTAAAGATAAATTTGTGATGTAGTAATATTGTGCTTCTTATTAAATAAGATCTAGCAACAGATCTGACTACTATAATTTCAAGGAAGTAATACAATTTAAACCATATGATGAGATACCTGCAACAACTATAATGCAATATAGAAATAACTGTGATTGCTTTGATAACAAATTCAAAAGCACTGCTAATACTATGAGGGTTGTTTGGGTTCATCATTAAAGGAAATGCTAAATTTCCATTAAAGGTTAGTGAAATACAGCAGTAATGCTTTCCTAAGTTCCTTGATCCTCTTACGCTGAAGTTAAGGTTTGCAAGTTTGAAGCTTGACTTATGAAAATCCATGAAGTCTATGAACAGAGATTCCAATAGCAATGAGATGAAACTGTTGATTGTTCCTTTCTTACTGCTGAGCTTTCCAGGCAAAATCAGCTCCCACATGAGTGCTGGGTGATGACCAGCTAGCATGGTTGATTTGGCTGAACTGGTTGTGATGTTTCAGAAACAAAATGACCTCTTCTGGCCTTTCCTAATGCTTTCTTTCAACTGTGGTCCAATTTGAAAATCTCCTACTTAATGGCTTAATTATTGCATTCAGAAAATGTAAATATGATACTTTGGCTTTAGTTAGAGAGGAAATATGTCCCATTTACAATGCTGGCACCGTGTCGAAGTGTGAGGCAATTTGCACTAGAGAAAGCTCTTTCTCCTTTGGGCTGGAGCCAGAAATCTTGATAATGCTCCCTTTTATCTGAGTGAATCCTGGGCCTTTGCCCTGCTAACATATTCAACCTCTTTTCATTCTAATTCCGCCTTTTTAATAAAATACTAAAATCAAACAGGATACCACATTCCTATTCCTATCTTTTACAGATTATGAATTTGCCTTATTTTTGTGTAGGAAAAAGACCCAGGGAAGGGGAGAGGGACATTCAGTAATTACATCAATTGAATGGCTCTTGCGCCCATAACTACATTTTCCATGGAGAATGGGAAATGGTCTGGGTAATTCTTTGTTGTTGTTGAGTTGTGTTTTTGTTTTTGGTGTTTTTTTGTTTGTTTGTTTGTTTTTGTTTTGGGGGGCGGTAATTATAAATATTTATTTTTATTGCTTAGAAAACCTAATTGTTTATTTGAGTTAAAATGGTAACAGGGCACGAAAAGAGCAGAAGACTTTACTGACCCCCTTCCTGGCTGGGCAACTTTGAACAAGTATGTTGCCCTCATCTGTAAAAATGAGGATAGTGAGACATTCCTCACTGAGCTATTGGGAAGGTTCAGTTGGCTATTTCATAAACTACAAAGAAGCATGCAAATGGTAGTTCTTATTATTGGTATACCCACATTATTTCCTCAGCTTCACTTGGTTAATGTAGAGCTATGGTCTGTAATGGTAAAAAAAAAAAAAACTTAATAATTTCAGAGTGACATTTGAAAAGAATTAGTTTTTATGTTTGTTTGTTTTTTGTTTGTTTGTTTGTTTTGTGTTTTTGTTTTTTGTTTTTTTTTTTTTTTGTAGATTGGGAATTGTGATCCAAACCAAAAAGGTTTAGTGTAAAGAATATTTGAAGTGCTAACTTTTAAGCATATGTGTGTAAATGCTATTGGGCGATTGGTGATGATCCAGAGAGTGTCCCACTTCTGTGAAGACTAGCATAGGTGCTTTCAAGCATTAACTAATCCAGAACCGATTGTCAAGTGTAAGGTTCTACAAGACACATTTCATGTTTGAGGATTGGTATCATATGCTTGGTGAACAAAGGAGAGCTACTTTAACTAAGCTGCTTTTTTGCCCCTCACAAACATCTGAAATATCAAAATGAATTGGGTTATTGTTTAACATATTAATAAGGTCAGCTTCCTCAGTACTCAAAGGGTGCATGATCCTTGGAGCAGTGCAGAGAAAAATGCTTTACCCGAGGATTGTATATTTACAAAATATTTGGCTCATGAAGTCCCAGACTGAAACAAAAAGGAGTTCCAAGTTCCCAAAATGATGAAAAATAGAAATGTGTTCCTAGTTATATTACAAATCATAGCAAAAACATGTCATTGGACTCTCACCATTCTGTTCCTTAGCTTTTCATTCCACATAATGTTTTTGGACTATTAATTCAGGTCAATAAGAACAGTTCAATAGTTAGTTTTACAGTATTATCTGTCTTATGAAGTTTTTCCTTTTCTTACATAAAAGAGTCAAGTATTTATGAATAAACAGTGACAAGCTTAATAAAATGTACTGATGTGAGCCATTCCTAAGCAGAAACAACAAACCTAAAAGTTATATTGCTCTGTGATTTAAAAAGTCTACTTTCCCATTATATAGTATTATTAAAACAGAATAAGCACATGTGATGACAATACCATATAAATTTCATCTCAAAGATTATAATTTTGGATTGTATTTATGTAGTAGAGATATCTGAGGCTGTGATATACAATTAATTTTAAGTGGCAAAACTTTCCAGTCTTTATAAGGGAAACCTGTGATCTGAAGTTGACAGATTTTTTCAGGAAATAAGATCCATTTAAAAAGAACAGTTGGAGGAATATACTTTTAGAAATTGAGGCTGTTTCCTCTTCAAATGTGATCTAGCTGCTTTGTCACAGCTCGTTTTCGGGGTGAAGTCACGTCAGAAGCAGAATGCAAAACCATTGCTGAACCAGGTGGACCTTATTTTTACAGTCTCACATCCAGTTTGCTACCTGTCATCACGTGGACTTAATGCTGGCAACTAACAGGTTTCAAATGTTGATGGGCAAATGCTGGTCAATTCAGAAACTTGGAACTTGCCGAAAATACCCAAATCTCTCAAGTCTGTAAAATCAGCCAGGCAAACAGGCTGTTTGGTGAAGTGTCCACAGCCTCATATTTTCACATGTGATAAAAAATATATAGCACAGGAGAAAACTCCCCTTTTGATATATTACACCATGAATTTTTGAAATTTCATCACTTAGATTTCAAACCTAGTTTTGAATAGGCAATGCACCTCTCTAAAAGAGACTGGATACATTT
Organism: Lasiurus cinereus; assembly: GCA_011751065.1. Taxonomy (NCBI): domain Eukaryota; kingdom Metazoa; phylum Chordata; class Mammalia; order Chiroptera; family Vespertilionidae; genus Lasiurus; species Lasiurus cinereus. Next base: position 7,199,981 of record JAAGEH010000079.1, on the reverse strand, counting down.
CTTCAAATGTATGTAGCACTTTAAAATGTGCTTGAGAGTATTTTTATTCATTTTATTTTCTTTAATGTTTTTTTTCCCCATATTTTTCTACATCCAGGATGTTCAAGAGAGAATATGAAATTCACTCTCTACTTCAGGGAGTATCATGACCTCTCAAAGCAGCCTCCTGTTTGTATGGCCTGTTGCCATACAATGACAAGAACACTATCTAGAATCATGTATGTCTCAAAGAAACCCGTGTTGCTTTTTTGCTTTGTTGCTTACTGCATATTTTTCTCTCTCATATGAGTTGAGGGAAAAATGAAAGCTACAGATGTGTTGGTTCTTTGTGTAAATAGATTGTGCCTAAGCTCTCACTTGTATCTCACCTAGAAGAGGGATATAATTTTCTTAATAATTCCATGCTAACAAATTGTCTATTTTTTGTGACTAGTACTACAGAGTAGTTGAATGCAGAAGGAAATGAGCAGTCCATAGCATCCAGTTCAAGTTCTATTCCATGTTTGTGCTTGTGTGTTTAAGACACAGATACATAACCAAGGTGTGTCTACTTGAAATTCTAATGCTGAAGGAGAGAGCAGATTTCAGAATTTGAATAATTTCATTTAGTCAATAAAGGGATAAATCATTCTGCAGCAGCTATTTTTCCTTGATGCGACTTTGGATTAGAAATTCTGTCCATCTCAGAGAAGCACTTATGCAAATGCTGGCGATAGTGGCATGGCTGATCACATTAGAGCGAGGGTGACTAGATTACCTGTGTGGCTGTGATGAAAAGATCAGTGTGCTTTCATGCTGAGATGAAATGAATGCGACGCATTGTATCATGTCATCAGCAAATGTCATTTTAATAGGACTACAAATCATTGTGACATCAACAACTTCAAACAAATCTTCTGGATATTTAAGTATGCTGGCTCTTCCCTGGGGGCCAATGAAAGATGTTAAAAAATAAAAAAAAAAGACTCGGTCATGAAGTAGCAACAACTAGATAGCAAAATTTTGTACTTATTCTAAGCTGTAAATTAACCTATGCAGCTAGAGGACAGGTGATGCTGTGACTGTTGAGAGACTGTGATGATTAAAACCCGAAAACTTACAATCAACTCTCAATCTGAATGAATGTGGAGAGGTATGGAGAGCAATGAAGGAGAGTTTCTTAAATGACAGAATAATTAGAAAAATGTTATAGGCACATTGTTCATTCCTTCTATCCCTGAGACCATAAAGAAAGAAATAGCTCTAGGAGTGAAAAATACTGCCAACAGTTATCAGACAACTTATATTTTTCTAATGCCTAGATAATCAAATTTGGCACTTTGTCATACTACAATTACAAATGCCTGGGATGCCACTCAGTTGTTTCTTGATCACAATACACTATAGGTTTCCATGAAGGCGGGGGGAGGGAATTAAACAGCCAAAATTGTTTTGACACTAATTGAATCAAGCAATAGAAATCAGATGAGAGCCCAGGATTTTTCTAGGATGCTAACTATATTAAATATGTAACTTCTTATTTCAAAGATCCATCCCCTAAATGTTATGCCTAAAAATAAAGACATACAAAATAGTACATTTAAAACATTATACCCGTATCTTGGATGTGCTCTTATCACTGTATTTCAAATGATTAGAGACTTAGAAGAGAAAGTAATAGAGTAAAAAAATCAATTTTTTGTGTCCTTTGGATGTCCTTTAGAAAGGTAAATTTAGGACTGTCTTGAAAACACTTACTGCCCAAGGAATGCCATTCTAATATACTTAGCAATTAAATGTACAGAAATGTCAAATATGAAGCCATAAATGCTATAATTAGAACAGAAAACTTCAGGAAAGCCAGGAAAAGGAATCTTGGAAATGTATTTAGAGATTCAAGTTGAATTGTCTGGGCTGAAAATTCATTTGGTGGGATAATGGATATGAACACAGACATTATCCACCTAAGAGTATTCCAAGTCTTGTTTATTTGGAGATTTTTCAGAACACAAAATGTTGATGATGTGTTCTATCTACAAATTGGAGTCTGTGGTCACACCTCCAGCTCTTCTGAGTGTGGAATTATTTCAGATTTAATAGCACAATGCCATGTAAAATGGCAAGGTTACTTAAAGCATAATTTTGCAGAGATTTCAGAGGGAATGAAAATAGCTTATTTTTTTCTACCACCATGAGTTCTCCAACCTCCCTCACTTTTCAGCCTAATCATTGGTGATTATACTCACAAAAATAAAATAATCCCCCCAAAATAATTACAAGTGGTATATCCATTATACTCTCCTATTTTGTTTTTCTGAAGAAAACATCCACATGCTCTTTACCTATTGTTTATTTAAAACTATACCAGCCTTCATGGAAAAAACCCTTTTAGCTTATCTCTGATCCTCTTTATTCAAAATGATGATCACTTTCTCCCACTGATAAAGATTGATATATAACAATATAATTTGATAGCATTACTTTTTCAAATTCAAAGCCTAACGCAAGTTCCTTACTGAGAATTGGATTTCTTATTTAACCAACTCATAGAAATTATTCAATAAGTAACATATTTCTAATATTTGATTCTTAAAATCTTCCCAGATGTTATATATAACTGGGCATGGCTCTGCCTCCAGTAATGAGTCAGCTTATGAAGTGCAGTCCATAGACACTATTGGGAGATGTGAATTCTCAAGGGCAATCATATTGATGGAAGTGTTTCCTCAGGATTTCCTTAAGACTCTCAAAGTCAAGAGTAAAGTAGGAACACGCCTAGATTGCTCACTATTGTAATTAATGAGATGAAACTTCCTCAGGGAGATGATGCATAATGTAACTCAGGCTTTGTGACTTTGAGGACTAGAAAATCTTTTTTAATCATATGGCTTATATAATATTGCAAAATTTTTATTTTAGGCATTAAAGACCTTGATGTTAAGAATTATCATCCACTAATATCATTTCTGAAATGTTTCAGAATCGAGGAATTGCTTTTAAAGTCATCTGAATTTCTTTTAATCCACGTTGCTAAAAACCAGTAAAACTTCATTGAGGAGTTATTTCTATTTTTTTTTTTTTGTCAGCATGTGTGAATCATTTAGGTGAATACACTCAGGCTGTATATTTATACACCTGGATCCTTCATTCATTATATCTCTACAACTATTTATTTAGTGTATTTCTACATGCCAGTCCCTGGGCTAGCCAGTGACAAAGCTGAAGAAGCAAGAACAGACACCATTCCTATTTTAGTAGTTCATGGGCTAGAGGAGCACAGCACCACCTCCTTTCACCTGGGTGACCTTGTGCTAATTACTTTTTAAAATTGTGAGCCTGAGTGGCTGTCCTCTTAGGAAAAAATGAGAATATAAATGTACCCATTGAAGAACTGAGATTCTACTTGACACCAAACATGATATTCAATTGTGAAGAGTTGCTATCATCAAAGATCATTAAATGATGAGGTTCTGAGCAAGGTTTTTTTCTAGGAAGAAAAGGAGGTGGAGAATTAGCAGATTGTCCTTAAGACATTTTCAATCTTCCAGACCCCCAAGACACAAAAATAGATAAAGAAGAGATGAGTAAGATATGAGCACAGACAGATACTCCCCAGTGGCACTAACCTTAGATAAGGTGTCTAAAAATCTATTAAACATGTCTGATGAATAATTTCCCAGTGATTGGGTAGATGTGCACAAAGCTACTTCAGAGAGCTAACATTCACAATTTGTTATAGGAAAATTGCCCAAAGATTTGAGATACAATCTGGATGGTATAATTGGGCTCTGGAATTGCATTTTAGTTAAGGATTGTACAGTTTAGAAAAATCTATCAGTACATCTGACAAAAGCCATATATTCCGGCTGACAGCATGGCCTGGAGGCATGTGCTCCCACTGACTAGGAAGTTAAGATGTCACAAAGTTCTCAACCCTTTCCTTCACTCTAGCCTCTAAGAATTGGTTGTGAAGTAGGATAAAGATACTGTCAAATTTAAATTTTAAATAGATACATATGGAACAATATTTTGTGGGGGGGGTTTTTTCAGGAAAAATTTCACTCATTCCCAAGGAACCTAGAATCAAAAAACCAACGCAGCCTTTCTACAAATTGTATTAGGTACCTTCATGCTAGATATATTTTCACCTACACAGAAAGCACAGTCTTGTAAACATTTTAACTTAATTCCCATTGAAATGAGATTCTAAGTGTTCCCCAATGGGATTAGTTAGAGATCTGTTTTGCAGTCTCTGTCAGTCCTCCTTTCTCTCTCCGTTACAGTACTGTCCATGCTTCAGCCTCTCCTCTCTCTCAAAAATCTGCTTAGTTTTATATAAATCTTAGTTACAGATTCTTCATTTTTGCTAAAGTGTTATGCTTTTATTGGTTCATTTACTTTATTCAGGTTTGCACTAAAAAGCAAAAGGTAAGAATCACATAGTAGATTAGGTATAGAACATTTTTAAATGCTGCTCAATAGGCAGGGTTTTGTTTCTAGAGCAGCCCAAACTCCTTTGAGATCAATACCATGTGTACATACTGCTCACCAACACTCCCTGCAGAGAAGGGAAGGAGAAGGCCAGTACTGAAAATGCAGACATGGAAGACACATGTCCTGTGAAGTTTTTAATCTTTATTGGTTATGGATGAGGAAATATTTCAACAAACAAGACACTAAAATATAGAGCAAACAATATCTAGAACTCACAATTTTCCTTTTGCTCATGCATTTGGAAAATGCATGAACCACACAACATGCATTTGGTTTGGAGCTTCATGTAAGTTCAAAACCACCTGTTTCTGTGCAGACTGCACTTTGATGGCTGCCTCACTGTGATCTGCGCCTCTCAGGAGCACTCAGTCCTTAATCACTTCCTTCACAGCATCGCTCACACAGGGCCTTATTTTCATCCCCATTGCACAACCCCTTATGGCTTCACGATTGGGTGGCTTCTATGGGTTCTACCTAGGTTCTCTGCCACCAAACACACACACACACACACACACACACACACACACACACACACACTCCACCACCACCATCAATCTACTGAGAATCAAATGCCACACTTAGGAAATAGGCAGTAGGATCTTAAATACTATTTTTATCATTTCACTCCTTTCTCAAAAACTTCCATGACTCTTACCAATGGATTTCATACACATCCAAACCTTGGCTTAATAATTGAGATCCAACCTTACCTGCTTAATGTTCTTTCTACAAATCACATGTTCCTTTCACTCTGGTCAGCTTAACATTTCTGAACAGGCTGTTCCTCCCATCCCATGTTATTTAATTTGTTACAAATTTCTCTATCTGAAATTCTCTCTCTACAACCTCTCTGATAGCTGAAAGTGTTAATGCCTTTTAAGGGCCAATCTACATGAAACTGAGAAAAGTACTTTGTCGGGGGTATGATTCCTCTTGATGTTTTGTAATAGTCACTTCAGATATGCAAACTATTCCTCAAAATAGTTCTAAAAATAGCATAATTTATTATTATTCAGAATCTGGTACAATGATACTTTAGGGCAGTGGTCCACAAACTCATTAGTCAACAGAGCAGCAAACCGAGGCTCACGAGCTGCATGTGACTCTCAAGCCATAGTTTGCTGACCACTGTTTTAGGGAGTTCCATATCTCCCTAATTTCTTAGTTTATCAAGGTTTAATTTTTTTAAACCAATATTGATAAACATTAGGCTAGAATAAAAAGGTTGAAAATTGGAAAACATAAAAACTCTACTGCTCACAAATAATTGCATAGTTATCTTTTAATTATCTCCTAGAATACTGGGGGACAATAAAACCAAAGAAATGGACCCCCAATCTTTTGGTATATAGCCAATATCTATTCTATGAAGAGTTGCTGGGAAAACTTGAATTATCATGGCCAATCAGAATCAAGAAGCCAGGACAGAAGACAGCGATCCTACAATTTTAAGCCCACACAGCAGGACACTTGTGTGGTGCTGTTAAATCATGAAATGCATGCCCCATTTTATGAACTAGTGAGAGCCTGTTGTGAACAATGATTTAGGTTTATCAGTGAGGCAGATTGGATTCTAATTTAATGGGCAGTCAATGGATGAAAAAGGCATTTGTAAACAATTAGAAAAGGAGAAAGAAAATAACTTTGAATCTTTTGATTCATTGGTCATTTTCTGAAGATACAATGAGGATGCAAATATGCACAGATCCTGCTGTTATGGATCTTTAGGATCTAGAAATTGATGTATTATAGCTGAATCAGGAAGGGTGAGCTCTTTAAAAAGAATCTGGTATTTAATTCCAGACATTGGCCCCTTGGGGGGAAAAAGCTGTCCATTAGAGAAGTGAAATTTGGTTGTGCTATATCCTCATTACTGCAATGTAATATCATCTATTAATGGATTCTTCCACCCTACCCCTATATCTCATTCCTTTACCCTTCATATAATATGCACCCAGATGAAATGCATAGGGTGTTTTGGAAAAAAAATGTGGAAGGAAAGCTGGTTGTGTGAAAGTAACTCCTTTTCCTTTAGTAGTGGCATATTCACTGAACATGCATCTTCATATTATAAGATTTTGCTTTCCATGAAATAGAAATAATTCTAAAAATATTTGCAAATTTTGATAGATAATCTTAATGCAATTTCTATCAGTATTAGAATACAGCTATTGCATATACATGTATATACAAACTTATACAAACCTGTGTATATATGTACACATTCAAGACATGCATAGCTATTATACATATACTTGGCACAGCCTTCAAGGAGAAGGAAACTATTCTAAATAATATTAATTTAAGGTCATTTTATTTTCAAGTAAATTATTTTTGTTTCATTACCTATTACAACTATTATATTTAGTAAAGATTTTAAAGAAAGATAATGTGGGGAAATAGGTACTCTCATACTGCTGATGAAAATAAAATTGATGAAAACTTTATGGAGAATTTGGTAATAGAAATCTAAATTCTCTAACATGTCATCTAATCCATTAGTTCCACTACCAGATATTTCCCCAAAGGTCTATCAATATACCAAGATGAATTTACAAAGATATTCATTGTAATGTGGCTTATAGTAGAAAAAAACATTAGTCCCCCATCTAGCTATGACAAAGTACAGTATGGTAGTTATAGAATGCATACAATTTTATGCAGCCTTTCCAATGAAGATATAAATAGTGTATTTATTGATATGAAAAGATGTTCATGATACATTGTTAAGTGAAGAGAATATTTTAAGCAAGGTAATAAAAATAGCTAATATTTGCATAGTGTTTACTACAAGAAAGGTGCATGTCCTTTTACTTTAAATGCACTAACTCCTTTCAACCTCATTGTCATTGCCTTGGTTTATCAGTGAGGAACCAAGCCTACAGTCCTGAAGTGATTCTCCAAAGATAAGACAGCTAATAAGTGATAGCTGTGAACTTTACACTGAGACATTCTGACTATGGAGACCACACTCCCAATCTCTCCAATAGAATACCTAACTTTGTATAGATACATGCAGAATTTTGCATATGCATTCCCCTTTACATGTATACATGCAGAAAATAGAAAATAAAATATGGCTTTGCAAAATACCTTGTCACAGTTTAAATTTTATTTTATTTTCAAATTATTCAATATGGTATGTGTGTGTGTGTGTGTTTGGGGGGGTTGTTTTTTGTTTGTTTCTTTTATGCAATAAGCTTTACAGAATGCTAAAGACAACTGAGAAAAAATTAATCCTTGAGTTCATCTGCTCTGGATGGAATTAAATCAAGTTTGCTGCATATCTCAGAAAAGAGCTTTTTCACTTCTGGTAGTAGCAATAGTGATATCCAGTTTTATTAAAGTAATGAATTATTTTTGCTTTTCCAGTTATCGCCAATAAGGCAAACTTGAAAAATGTTACTATGGCAGAGTGAACATCTATAAATAAATCCTTCCTTCTTTTCTCCCCCTTTTTTCTTTCTACCCTCATTCCCTTCTTTCTTATTAGAAAACCATGATTCATTCAGTTTGATACTGTCTCACAAGAACTGTCCTACAAGTAGATTACACAATCTGAGCATAACTCCCTGAGAGTAAGTCTGTAACCCTATACGTGCTTTCAGGAAAAGCTAGGTTTTCAGGGACTGAAACTTTAGCCATCACTGCATGCTGCTCTTGTCTGAGCTCGGTGATTGCTTCGTTATTTCTCCCCTGAGGATTCAATGGATTTGGTTCAAGCACCATTGAACGTGATGCTGTATTAATTGCCCTGGAGGGTAGCAAGGCCTTTGAACTGTGGCTGTGAGGGATATTTTGCTGTAAGACATGTGTCAGCACTTGGCTGGTTAACTCTGGGGCTGGACTGTGCAGCATGCTGGGACCAAGGATCTGGAAAACTACTTTGCATCCTAATCTTACATCTGTTTTCCATCATGCAGTGAGATTGACTGGCCATTCTAACAGGGAAGCATCATTCTGGAATAGCCAGAGTCTAAGTACAAATACTGTACTGTCAAAGAATATTAAGAATTTTTCATCATTTCTTCAAGTTCTCCCAAACAGCTGGCACACATAGGTGATGGGTGATGCAATGGCTTAATTGCATGACCTTTCACCCCAAGAGGAATTGTCCATGTGTGAGTTATGTGTCAGCATTATAACACTAAAACTTAAATTGAAGATGATTCCTCAGCTTTCAATAAAAATAAGACCCCATTTATCATTGGCCTAATTTTGAACCCATTCTAGTTTCCACACGCCACTCAGAGCTTATTCATACTTAGTTTAAATGCAGAGTTACATCTCAAATGCAATCAACACCTTTCTTTCAAAGAATACATACTAGTTGATACACCTGGAATAGTTTCTTCCAACCTTCCTGAGTAACTGCAGTTCCATTACTATAGAAGGGGAAAGCTAAAATAATTTACAATCTCAGAGTAAGTCCACGGTTATAACTCTAGATTGTAATTATATTCCTACACTTCTGAATAGCAGATCAAGTTTTTTTTTTTCTTCTGTATACTGCAGCCTCTTAAATAATATAAGCCACTGTTTCTTATGTCATTGAATTTTAGGTATACAGTGTTTAGAGGCATACTTCATGAATGCATATGGTGTACTTAGGAAGAATAGAGCAAATACTAAATTTCCATATAAATGTCAATTGTAAGAGTCATTTGTTCTCAAAGTGCTGTAATAAAAGGTAAGTGGGAAAATAATCACTGCCTGTCTGCCACATGCTTCTTTAGAACTTGACCCCCTAGAACCATGGTCGGCAAACTGAGGCTCATGAGTCACATGTGGCTCTTCGGCCCTTTGAGTGCGGCTCTTCCACAAAATACCATAGCCTGGGAGAGTCTATTTTGAAGAAGTGGTATTATAAGAAGTTTAAGTTTAAAAAGATTGACTCTCAAAAAAAAATTCAATCGTTGTACTGTTGATATTTGGCTCTGTTGACTAATGAGTTTGCCGACCACTGCCCTAGAACATCTGCACCCCTTCTGCTTTGCAGATAAAGGAGGAAGGTGGAAAGCATGGCCTGGTTAGAACACTTACATGGCATTGAAGAAGAAAGGTGACTGATTGTGTGTCAGTAAAGAGTTCTGTTTGGAAACTTCAACAGAATATCATGCCTTTACTTTTTTTTAATTTTGTTTTTATTGATTGTGACATTTCTTGCTGTAGAAATACCACCATATTTGTGTTGCCACACAGCCAACGAAATGTGCTGAAAACTATGCTGCTTTCCTTTGTTTATTTTTTAAAATTCCAGGTTTGATTGAGCAAACTCTTTGCAACCTGGAATCTTGCACATACTCTCAAGACTGAGCCTAGAATAGATGGTAATGGAGGAAAGTTCACTGGACAGTTTTTAAGCCTTTGATGCATAAAGTAGGCCAATGTCTATAGAGTTTGGGGTCTGTGGGTCATATCTTCTTCCACTCATCTTTTGTGGAGTCCTGCTCTTAAATTTTGAGGTGAAGGTTTTATTTGTTTGGTGTTAGCAATTAGTCACTATGACTGTCAACATGGACACATGCCTTTATAAAGACCATGTCCTCACTCAACAGTTTATTGAGCTGTCCTGTATGTATTCATGGGGGAAGGTAGCTTGTCTCTATAGATATGATCATCATGTAAGAAACCATAATCCAGTTAAATATAAACTAGAATCCAGTTTGTTAAATGAGGTTACAAATGTTGAGAAAAATAAGAGCAAATGCGTATGTATTTTGTAATCTGAAGTACTTTTATAATGTAAACTATGATTTCAAAGTACAAAAGATTAACAAAAGAAGAACTGGAAATCTGACAAAATGCCTAGGTTGACAACTATAGTTTATAATTATAAAATAGCCAGCAAAATTTCAGTCTTGCCTTGTAAGTACCATCCTGGCTTACTGGGAAGGGGAAAAAAGCATAGACTTGATTTCTGGCTTCACCGTTTTTAAGGCAAGTAACCACTTAACCTTTCTGAGCCTCAGTCTCTTTGTCTAAATTTAGGGAGAGCCAAGACCGGTTTGGCTCAGTGGATAGAGCGTTGGCCTGCAGACTGAAAGGTCCCGGGTTCGATTCCGGTCGGGGGCATGTACCTTGCTTGCGGGCACATCTCCACAGTGGGGCGTGCAGGAGGCAGCTGATCGATGTCTCTCTCTCATCGATGTTTCTGACTTTCTATCTCTCTCCCTTCCTCTCTGTAAAAAAATCAATAAAAATATATTTAAAAAATAAATAAATAAATAAATAAATTTAGGGACAAATATGATTTACCTGTGTATTATTGGGAACATTAAATGATAAGAAATTTATTTTAAAAACACCAAAAAATAGATGACTTGGTATCAATAGATGGATTCTTTTTGTTAATGTAATTATTGTGATTACTATCACTATTGTATTACTTATTATATATTTCTGATACAACAAAAGAAAAAGAAATGTTATTTATAGCCATAATTTCTTTTTAGAAATAAATAACCAAGTCTACAGTATGGCTCTGTTTACAATGATTAAACAAACTGTTTTCTATTTTAAGCAAGTGTGACTTTTTATGGAAACATAAAAGCTTGGATGACAAAAAAATAAGTACATGCAGAATGTCTGACAGATAATTTTGCTTTTAAAAATATTTAAGTGTGATATAGTAGAAATATTTTTAAATGTTTGAAAGACAAAGATTTAGCATATGGTTCAGTTTTATGCCCTTCAAAAAATAGTTTATTATTTTATTACTATAATATTTGCAGTCTGAAGTTTAAAGTATATGGAGGCGTCAATGAATTATTGAAGAAAGTTAAACACATGTTAAATCAAATATAAATTTACATATTAAATATATAATACATGCTAAAATAAAATCATATAGTCACTCTCTTTATCTCTCTAAATATATATATACTAGAGGCCCGGTACATGAAATTCGTGCATGAGGGATGTGTGTCTCTCAGCCCAGCCTGTACCCTCTTCAATCTGGGACCCTTCTATGGATGTCCAACTATCCGACAGGCAGTCAGATATCCCTTTCACTATCCAGGACTTCCCTAAACAGGCAGTTGGACATCCCTTTCACAATCCAGGACTGTTGGCTACCAACTGCTTACCTGCCTGCCTTCCTAATTGCCCCTAACCGCTTCTGCCTGCCAGCCTGATCACCCCTAACCACCCCCTAACCTGATTGATGCCTAACTGCTCCTCTGTCAGCTGTTTCCCTTTAACTGTCCTCTCCTGCAGGCCTGGTCACCCCTAGCTGCCCTACCCTGCAAGCCTGGGTCCCCCACAACTGCCCTTCTTTGCAGGCCTAGTTGCCCTCAACTGTCCTCTCCTGCAGGCCTGGTCCCTCCCAACTGCCCTCCCCTGATGGCCATCTTGTAGCAGCCATATTGTGTCCACATGGGGATAGTTATTTTGACCACATGGGGCAGCCATCTTGTGCGTTGGAGTGATAGTCAATTTGCATATTATCATTTTATTAGATAGGATGGAGGCCTGGTGCATTGGTGGGGGCCAGTTGGTTTGCCCTGAAGGGTATCCCAGATCAGGGTAGGGTTCCCTTGGAGTGTGGGGTGACCTGGACAAGGCGCCTGTGGTGGTTTTCAGGCTGGCTCTGCCCCCCCAGTGACCCAAGTGGAGGCCCTGGTATCTGGGATTTATTTATCTTTTATAATTGAAACTTTGTAGCCTTGAGCAGAGCCCAGCCTCCTGCGTACTTTGTAGCCTCAGCTATTTTTGTTGGGATTTATTTATCTTGTATAATTGAAACTTTATAGCTTTACTCAGAGGCCTGGGCCTGCTAGGGCAGGCAGAAAGCTTGGCTTCCTCCATCCATTCTCGTTAGCATTGCATTTAATAGTATTTTGTAATCTTTTACTTCATGATATACATTTTCATAGATTATTGCCTTATATCTCATTTCATCTAAGTCTCATGATAACTTTAGCAAACAAAAATAAGTTTTCAAGAAAATGACAATTTTGAAATTCAAAGCTTTTTTATTTTTTACTCTACAACTGTCTCTGAGTTTGACCCAGATCTACTGCTATTACAAAAAAGGAAAAGCCCATTGATGGTGAATCCCTATGGTTCTACTATAGGAATCATTAAGTTTTAGAGCAAAAATTGATGTCCATGAGTTTTAAATATCCTATCTAATAAAAGAAAAACATGCAAATTGACCATACCTCTGCTATGCCCACAAGCCATGTCCAGTAGCCAATCAGGGTTGAGTATGCAAATTACCCCACCCAAGATGGTGGTTAATTTGCATGTCCAGTCACAGAGCGAAGACTGAAGACAGTGTAGAAGGAAGCCAAGTGCTGCAGAAGGTAGCAAAGCTGCAGAGAAGCAAGCAGTGAGGTGGCGAAAGGAGGGAAGCAGGCGGGGTTGGGAAGCAGGCGGGGCTGCAAAGAAGGGAGGGAAGCAAATGGGGCTGTGGAGAAGGGAAGGAAGCAGGTAGGGTGACTGAGAAGGCCACAGGAAGCCCTATTCTTGCAGGAATCTTCCTGCAATGGGCCTCTAGTATATTTATAAAGCATATAGCACTGTGTCCAGCTTATAGTTCTATAAAAGTGTTTCTGAAGCAAAAATGAATGAGTGAGTAAAGTAATGCAACTTCATTTTAATTGATGGGTACAGCCCTTTCTTAAGAAAGAGAGTAGTATGCTACAACTTCTTAAATAAAAGCATGAGAAAATGTTTTTAATGTCTGACCACACACAGGTGCTCATTATGAAGAGCAGGTTGAACCCAATTCTGAGTAATCACGCTACAAACTATAGTATATATATATATATCAACTTAGCTTAACTCTTCCTAAGCTGATAGTGACCTGACCTAGTTTTTTTTATATAATATATTTTATTGATTTTTTACAGAGAGGAAAAGAGAGGGATAGAGAGTTGGAAATATCTATAAGAGAGAAACATAGATCAGCTGCCTCCTGTACACCTACTGGGGATGTGCCACAACCAAGGTACATGCCCTTGACTGGAATCGAACCTGGAACCTTTCAGTCCACAGGCCAACGCTCTATCCACTGAGCCAAACCACTTTTGGCCTGACTTACTTCTAACTTTCCAATTACCCCCACAACCCAGCCTTCTCTTTACTGTCCCTCACCTTTCTGAGAATATACTTAAATCAGTTTCTCTGGAAAGACTTTGCCATAGCATTTGCCTAGATCTCCCAGAGAACAGGGATCAATATTCTTTCTTCATTCCACACCTGTCTAAGAAATATCTGTCAAAGCAGTATGCATAAATATGCTGGTCCAGCTAAATGATTCTTGTAAAATTTATCCTGTATCCTTTATCCAATCATTCTCCAGAGAGAAAAAAAATATTACTTTTGTTTGGCCACTTAAATTTCATCCAGCTGCCAAATCCTGAGTTAAATCTCACCCCTCCTTAAAACTTTAGCATGGGGTAGAATAAAGAGTTTTAAATCCTTGGTTCTAGCATGTACTATCTATGCCTTCCCATTGGCTTGAATTTCTTCATTGTAAAATATAAATTACTTAGAATTTCTGTAATCATTACTGAAAAATTGATGTAAAGCACATGCAAGGAGTTCAATAAATGGCATTTTAAAAATCATAATTCAAAGAAGAATTGATCTTTCTAGATTATCAACATTTATCTAGCAATTTATTTTTAGCAACCCTTATGTTATACTGTGGTGGTTTTGAAATATGTCCACAAATTATCTGACATTCTTCCATCAAGTCATTGAATCTAATTCCCTTACTCTTGAATGTAGGTTGAGTATAAACTGGTCTGAGTAACTTGTTTCTAGTGACTACAATGGAGTGGACATGACACTATGATTTCCAAAGTCAAGTCATCAAAAGTGTAGAGCTTATTCCTGGCTCTCTCTGTCAGGATACTTATCCTTGGAATGCAGCCACCAACCTGGGAAGAAACCCAACCAACTTAGAGAGGCCCATATGGAGAGGAACTGAAGCTCCCAACTTTCAACCCCTGCTGTCCTCCCAGCTAACAGTTAAGAGTAACTTCTCATCCATGTGAGAAGCTGCCTTCTTGGAAGAAAACCCTCCAGCCCAAGCTGCTCCCTCTGACACCAAGTGGGACAGAGACCAGCCTTGCCTGCCAAACCCTGCTTAAACTGTAAATTCATGAGCAAAATAAATGATTCTTATTATTAAAGTCACTCAATTTTGAAGTTGTCTATTACATCGCAATAGATAATAGAAGCAGTGTTTATGTTCAAATCCGTGTGCTAGAAATCACCATTCTCATATGCAGATGTGAAAATTAACTTGGGGGAATTTAAACATCTGCATATAACAACACTCAGAACTCAGTAAGTACCATGTTATTCTTAATTAATTTAATTGATTTGGACATTTTCATATAACCAAAGAAATTGTTTTCACTTTGTTTGTTTGTTTGAATTAAATAGGTAATTTTGCTTGAAAATAGAACATTACTAGCATAAGCATTATTTTGCAATTTTCTCCTTTGAGAGTCTTATTTTTGAAATTGAGATGATCCAAACAACTTTTAAGAAGCTGTTACTTCAGCTGCAAGTTACATTTCACAAGATAGAAATTACTTGTCAATCTGAAATACTAGGAAAAATATGTACAGCATTGGAAGTTTAAGTAGATAGAGGTAACATTTTCATAACAAGGACTGTCTTTTTCATGCACCTGCATTTATTCTTCACCACTGATTAAAGATTGTTGTTCAGATTTTTTTTTTATGAGATTGATGCACTGCCCATTGCACCAAGAGGGCTGTTCAAAGTATTTAAATGAAGAAGAAAATAACCCTCTTAGTGGATTAGTTCTGAAATGCAGAACATGAATATAGTCTACTAAGTTTGTATTTTGGCATCTCAGGAGCTGTATATTCCAATAAAGAAGAGTATGGCAAGAAGAAGTGGGAGCAAGCCAACTTATGTAAATTTCTTAATTGCTTCCTTCACTTCCAGAGAAAAAGAAATATAAAGTAAATATAGAAATTACATTTATTGTTAAAGTAATACTGAAAATATGGAGTAAGAAGTGTTAAATAGTTTGATGTAAATATTAGAGATTCGGTGCATGAATTTGTGCCTGGGTGGGTCCCTCAGTTGGCTAGCGATTGGGGTTGATGGGGCCAGCTGGCCCAAAAGCAATCAAGGTGGCAGTCCAGGGGGAGGGACTGCAGGATGTTGGCTGTGGGAGCACACTAACACCAGGGGGCAGCTCCTGCATTAGGCATCTGCCCCCTGGTGGTTAGTGAGCATCATAGCAACCCATTGACTGTTCAATTGTTCAGTCACTTAGGATTTTATATATATAGATATAGTGTCCTAGTGGTTTCCCAAGGGCAGTTGACAGTAAGAATGGGCTCTGAATAGAAATGTTATTTATGTCATGGGGGAAAGTTACCACTCAACTGTAACAGTCTTAACAACCTGCAGACAGCTTTAAGGAGAGAAAGATGTACTAGTGGTCCTAAAAAGCTTTCACATCTTCCTAAAAACCTGAGCCAAGTTTTTGAGTCATATTCTATGCAGTATAGCTAAGTAAGTCCTATAAATTGAAGGCAACAAGCAAAAGCAGACTTAAATTATCATGGTGACTGCATTTGACTATATACTTCATTTCAGCTGGGTAGACCTAATTCTAGGTCATCATTATTTTTGTTGAAATTCCGGGCCAAATTGATATTAATTATATCTAGGATATTTCTTTGCAAAGAAAAAAATTCAGGATTAAGATGGACTTGACAATGTGCTTGCTTTGGCATACAGGTCATTTACCTGCACTCCCTGTTTTTAAACTGTGTGGTGAAGATATTATTAGGTTATGGAAGTACTAAGCTTCTTCTCTGCACAGATAGATTTTAAAACTTTATTGAGGTCTACTTGATATACAGAAAGTTGAATATATTTAATGTGCACATCTTGATGAGTTTGAACATACACATGTTATACCATCATCACAGATAATATATATACCTTACTTCCAAAAGATTTCTTGTGCCTCTTTGCTGCTCTCCCCCCAGTGTAAGAACACTTAAGCATGAGTTCTAACTTCTTAACAGGTTCTCAAGTGTACAATACTATGATACTAACTATAAGCTCTATGGTTTATAGTACATGTCTAGTTATTAATCTTTTATAACTATACCTGTATCCCTTTCCCTATCCCTTCGACTATTTTATATACCTCACTTAAATGGAGACATGCAATATTTATTCTTCTGTGAGTGACTTATTTCATTTAGCATAATGTCTTCTAGGACCATCCATGTTGTCACAAATGATAGAATTTTCTTCCTTTATAAGGCTGAATACTATTTCATTATATGTATATATAACACATTTTCTTATCCATTCATCTGTTGATGGACATTTGAGTGTTCCCAAGTCTTGGCTATTATGCAATCAATTGGACGGTGCAACTATTTCTTCAAGACAAATAGATTTTATAATTTTTATGTTAAATTCTGCACAAGAAAGTAGAATGATTGTTTATATAAATTTAGAAAAATAATAATTAATTAGCTCTACATAACAACAATGAATATCCATTTAAATTGTGGTTATTCAGTACTCTACAAAAATCTGATGTTAAAAATGGATACTACCAATCTGGAATTCATTCTGTTTTTTTAAAGCTGGACAATTGTTTACTGAAGCTAGTTGTTAAAGAAAAGAAACTAGTTACACTTTTCAAATCTGAACTGTGAAACAATACAATTATACCAACTTCAGATCTATACCTTGGCTGCCATTTATGAAGATAGCATACTTGAGGGACACTTAACAAGTCAATTGAAGAATAAATCCAGCAGATGAAATATGAGTATTCTGTCTAACTGTTTTATGAAGTTGCCTTGTTATAGATTTTTTTTTACAGCATTCTTGGAATTTTCAGACCTTGAAATGATTTCTCTGTTGATATTTAATCTGATTAAGTTTAAACCATCTGTCTATAAACATTCAGTAACTTTTTTCTCTGGTTTTAAAAAAATAAGATATAGAAGAAATAAAATAAAATAAAGCAACTTGTAGTTCATTATATTTTGATATTTTAGGGTCATTTATTGCTTATGTAAATTTAACCAATTTTTTACAATGTTATATATATGTGTGTGTGTGTGTGTGTGTGTGTGTATACAAACATAACATATATAGACATTTCTAACTCGATGTAATAAAATGAACCCAGGGAGAAAGAAGATGGCTGCCAATGAGAAGGCAGACTGCAAGATAGTGTGTGAGTGAGAAAACAAAGGGAGAGTGTGTGGTCACATGGGGAATGTTTGTTGGTGAGTTGAGGGACAGCTATACTCCAAGAGACTGTGGGGCACTGTTGAACGAGACTCCCTTATCCAAGCAGCCCCCACTGCTGCTGGGTTCCCTCCCAGAGTGACTGGATTGGACGCGGAGACCATGCCACTTTGAAGGGCAAAGTGGATATTATTGGGAGCTTGAAAATCTACAACTACGACACCCACCAAACAGCTGCAAACCCGAGAACATCAGTCACCAAGTGGTGCAAGCACATGAATTCAAAGGAGCTCTACAATCCCTCACGGAAAGGTTGGATTTCGCCTGGGATAAGGTGAGGTAGGTCTCTGGTCCCATAAGAGAGAGAAATATGTGAACTGTGGGAGCTGGAGAACATGAGGAAGTCTGTGCCTAGGAAAATCTGTGGCTGTTGGAGCTGGCATGGTCCGTGAATGTGGAAGGGGGTCCACACAGCTGCTAACAGAAGGAAACTCTAAAAAGCAACCCATTTTGACCCAGGCATAAAAGAACAGCCTAAAAAATTTAAGTGTCTTGGCTGCTTAGACCCAAGGGGCAAAAAGACTACACAGACTTGTGCGCAGACCAGGAGTTTGCACACTTACTCTGGAGCGTGCTCTCTCGCTCGCTCTCTCTCTCTCTCTGTCTCTCTCTGTCTCTCTCTCTCTCTCTCTCTCTCTCTCTCTCTCTCT
>JAAGEH010000079.1:7074115-7180256 GCA_011751065.1 Lasiurus cinereus | reverse complement strand
AGTTTACAATGTTCTTTATTATCCACAAATGAGGGAGAGCATGTGGTGCTTCTCCTTCACTGACTGGCTTATTTCACTAAGCATAAGGCTCTTTAGTTCCATCCAGGTTGCTGGAAATGGTAAGAGTTCCTTCTTTTTAATGGCAGCATAGAATTCCATTGTGTAGATGTACCACAGTTTTCTGATCCACTCATCTGCTGACGGGCACCTAGGCTGTTTCCAAATTGTAGCTATTGTAAATTGTGCTGCTATGAACATAGGGGTGCATAAATCCTTTCTGATTGGTGTTTGTAAGTTATTTAACTCTTGAAAATTTTTTAAAATTTTCATAAAGTTTCTTCTTCAGTAACAATACTTACATATTAGAATTCTAGAACCAATGAGAACCAAATTTAATTTTAAGTTTAATTTAAGAAATTTACATTTTTTTTTCTCCAGTGCAATGAAATTTTATTTATTTTATATAGAATATGTAGGTTAATAGTTATATATATTAACAACTATTTAATGTACTTCTAGTCTTAAAAAAAATAACTCTGGATAATAAATGTTTTTGAGTTTTTATTTTAAAATATGAGCTAATATTAATATATGCCTTTTATATATTCTTATAGTCACACATTACTACCTGAGGTTGATATAACTGAGAAAATGTGGCTAAAAAGGCTAAAAAATACACAAATATATTTTTTCTTGTGATTATATATGTATACATGATATGTGTGTATAAATAATTATTTCTATGCCTAATAGGTAGACAAATATTTCAACTATAGGCTGACTATGTGATGTCAGAATTATATGTTTTCTTTTAAAATTTGGCTCATGCTGACGTCATTTTAGTGGATTATAAAATACCATTTGAAGGGAGATTGCTGGCTTCTTCTTCTTGGCCTAGAAAAAGTTGTAGTTTTAGAATTTTGTTTAACTAGTAGGAGTCTTTGGTAATGGATAGGTTTAGTGTTTCCTAGGAAGAATGGAAGAAAAAAATTCTTAAGTATGCTTTGCAAAATAGCAACCTGCAGGCTAAGAAAAGTCATAAAATTGAAAATATTGCCATTTAACTAAGTAAAAATTACTTCATTTTTCCCTAAGAATATTATTTGTATTTATTCTCAGATCAGAAAGAAAAAATACTACCCTTTGCACCAATAATGCATCTTACATAATTTCAGTTTTTAAATGGTATTAACACCCACACAGAATTCATACCTCTATTTGAGAACAAACATTTACAAAGATCTTTATTCAGAAGCCATTAGAAATACAAAATGATAAGGAAAAATAACACCCTCAATTTGTATTTCCATAATTTCATATGACCTTTTCTTTTGTATTCACTCTGTTGTGTTTCTTTGCCAACCTACAGTACCAAGAAAAAGGGAATTAGTACTTACAGTCTATTCATGTAGTTTGTTGGTTTGATATTACAAGTTGTACCTAACCTAACTGATTCTTAACAAAAATTCCTTTCTCAAAAAAAAAGGATAATAAAAAATTACTTGTAAGAACAGGAAAATATAACCCAGGGCTTTATTGTTTGATTGGGACATCTATAAATCTCTAACCTCAGCTCGGTGCTCTCCTCTTATTTATTATGTTATTTATCTCCTGACAGTTTTCCCCTAAATTCACATTGGAGATTCCATAGTTTTTATACCCCTTTGAAACCTGACCCTAAATCCCCAGCCCTCAACCTAAGCAGATGGCCTCTCTTCCTGTATTTCCAGACAGTCAGTACTCAACAGTAAATGCTCTGTGGTTTCTTCTACTGATGCACCATGGGTGTCCATCCTTGTTTCTAATTTTTACACTCCCAAAAAACTTGACCTCTTCCTGCCCATTGCTAATCCCTGCACCTTTGTTCTCTAGTCCATTTTTTTTTGAAGTTTTAGTTCATTTGCATTTCTTCTTATTTATTTTGTACATTCTCAGAAAAATTTAATTGTAAAAATAGCACATTTCCTTCTGTCTACTACCTCTTTAGCTGAATATTTTTTTCTCTTACTGCCCTTGCACTGCCTAGCTATTTGAAAGAGAAGTCTATCCCTTCTATCTGCACCTCTTCAAATATCCATTGCTCTTTTAACTGATAATATATGGCTATAGTCCCTGTCACTCTACTGAAGATCACCAAATGACTTGAAGTCACAAAATTCAGTCAAGATAGTTCTCAAGCCTCATTTTCTAAGCCTTGCTTGGACATCAAACACTGAGGAACAGAAGCCAACTGTCTACTAAGATATATCTACCTCCTGCCCCCATCATATAGATTGATTGCTGAGAAGAGGCTTCCTGACTCTTGTATTTACAATTGGCTAAAGCTAGTTCTTGCCAATGGAATATAGGAAGAAGGCCATAAGTCTCTTTCAGATTAAAGACTTTTCCAAGTTAAAGTTATTTTGGTTCTTTGAGCAAGCAAAGGAAAATAATACAATTTTTAGAAAAATAGGAGTTAAATAATTAAACATGGGAAATGTAAGAATCAGGATACTCTAGGTATAAAATGAAAATTTTCAGTCCTCTACATCTTCTGTTCAAAAGTGATTTATTCAATATACTACTTTTAGCTGATAATCATCATAGCAAGCTTTCCAGATAGAGTGGTGTGTTGATTTATATTTTGGAACAAGCTTATTTCATTGCAGATGGGCTCTTAGATGAGCATGGGTCTAGAGTATATCACTAACATAAAACAACTACTGGCCACACCCCAAGACAAATAATCTGATTGGCCTGCTTAAACAAATTGGTTTAAGCTAGAATAGGATATATACTGAATTTGAGTAAAATTATAATCCATGAAATGAGATTACTAATTATACTTAACTAGAGGCCCAGTGCATGAAATTCAAGTGGTGTCCCACTGACAGCTTAGGCCCGCTCACCTCTGCAGGAGGTGACCAGGCTGATCAGGGGAAAGTACCAGTCTCATCACCCCACTGCAGCTGTTACTGCCACAGCTGCCAAGGTGTTTTCATCAACATGGAGTCCAGTCCCTTCACCACAAAAAAAATGACAACTTTCTTTAGGCATTTTCAAGATGTGTCTTTCAAATGTTATGACATTTTTTTTTCTTTCTTTCTTTTTTTTTTTTATCCTCACTCATATGTTTTCATTGATTTTTAGAGAGCTTGGAAGAGAGAGGGAAAAACAGAAAGAAACATCAATGTGAAAGGGACACTTCGATTGGTTGCTTCCTGCATGAGTCCAGACCTGGGCTCTGGTCAGCGAGGAGCCTGCAACTTAGGTACATACTCTTGATCAGAATTGAATCTGGAACTTGGCCGAGGTTCTATCCACTGAGCGAAACTGGCTAGGGCAAGGTATTTTATTTATTAGCCCTTCCAACAGAGGACCTTAGTTTTTTCTCTAGGAATATGGTGAAAAAATCATAGATCACCTTCTTGGATTCTTATTACCCAAGTCACCAACACTGTGAATGGTGGCATACAGAGAGCTTAGCCAATGAGTGGTCAGAAAAGGTGTTTCCTCTGAAGCTCATGTGCAGAGAACCCCTGCATTGTGCCCCTAGCCTGGCAGCTCCACATTGTATCTGCAGCTCTCCCTCCTTCCTTGTCCAGGGCATGGAACACTGGCATAATAGCAGGGGTGATGATGCCAGTGTCCTGCCCAGCTGCTATGAGTGCTTCCATCTTTGTGTCAGAGTGATAACTAATTTGCATATTATCCTTTTATTAGATTAGACCACAGTGCATTAGCTTGAAACTTGGCCTCAATTCTCCACTAGTGGCCTGGGTCTAAGCTAGAATTTGAGATTAGAACTGAATATAAAATAAAATCTAAGCAGACTGGCTAAATATGCTAATGAGAGTATTAATAGTTAACATAACTGATTACTTATTGTATGTGTATGTAATCTATTAAAATAGTTTTCCTGAATTCCTTCATCCACTTCTCATCATTAAGGGAGAAAAAGATTCTTAATATACCTACTTTATTCATGGAGAACACTCTCAAACAGAAATGTTAATTCTTCTGAACACAGATAAATAATCAAAGGAGGTAAATGCTTAAAAATACTTAGAATTTTTCATCACTGAAAATCAAGAAGCTAGCTTTAATACAGTTTTAACAAACTATCAAGTGATATTAAAGTAGCATTAGATTTTGTTCAATAAATGTTTGCTCTGTGTTTGCCCTATGCCAGACATTATGCTTGATACTGGGAATACAGATAGATTGAGTTTAGTAACTTTCCTAAAGAAACTTACAAGTTTGTAGAAAACATTGACAAGTGAACTTAGCATACCATGTTAGAGTCATGAGGAGTAATAAGAGTTGTCATTAAGATCTCCTTGGAAGCACAGAAAAATATAGCTAAGGCAACTTTATGGGAACAAGGATAATCCCAAAAGGTCATGTGAGCTGAATTTTCCTTTTATAAATATTGCATGATGATGAAAGTAATATATGTAGAATATTTTTAAAATGAAACAAGTCAAAAGAAGAAAACAAATCAATTACAATCTCACCATGTTTACATAATTACTCTATATATTTAATATATTCCCATAGAATTATTATCTATGGCTATACATACATGGTGTTTAAATGAAACATATTTCAGAGTATTTATACTGTATTGTGGCCTTTCTTACTTGGCAGCATCACATTTTTCAAAGCCATTAAAATTATTTTTTATTATTTTTAATGGCTATATACTATTTCACCTTATGTGGAGATCCAGTCAGAGTTGTAGATTATAAGCCATGGAAATTGACTCTAGCCACTTTAAGAAGAGAATTTATTGAAAGGATATTGGACAGCTCATAAAATTACTGAGAATATGGAAGAAGCAATCTCATAAAATGGCACAAACAATGAAAGAGGTAGAATTCATCTGGTAGGGACATAACTGCTCTACCTCCTTATTCTATATGTTGCAGGTTCTAATCCAGCACTACAACCACTACTAACACAGAAACAGGGTATTGCTTCCAGCATTGCCTTTTATCTCTGCCATCAAGAATTTTCTACTGTCCTTGCTTCTGTGTGTAACCAGTTCCCAATTCAAATTTCAGATAGAATGAATCTGATTGGCTGAACTCAAGTCAAATGGTGAAATTCTATCAAGAAGGGAAGGTGAGTAATTATTATGGGCTTAATTGTGTACCTCCAGCATTTGCATGTTGGAGTCTTAACCCCCTAGTTAATTCATAATGTGGCTCTTTGGAGATAGGGTCTTATAGCATAGCAAGAGCTATTTACCCTAAGACCTAGAGATAGAGTCTTTTAAAAGGCAAATATGTTAAAACCAGTACCCTGATACACAGCTTTCATGCACATCAAAAGGAAATAAATTAGTAAGTGGCCTGTGGGGTGGCCTAGGCAAAATGCCAGGCATGTCCTGGAGCCAACTTCCCATGGTCCTTCCCCAGGCTGGCTGCAACTGGCACAGTGCTGAAGCTCAAAGGATATCTGCAGAATGAGCTGGGTCCCTCTAGCAGGTGGGGTCTCTCAACCTGGCCTGAGGGGATTGGGATGAAACTAGCTCTCCAACATCCATCCCCCAAGGGTCCTGGATTATGAGAGGGTGGTACTTAGGTGATGCATCATGGAATCGAGCTCCCTCTTCTCTGGTTCTGGGGTTCGTCACCCAGGAGCCACTACTGCCAAGTAACTGCAACTTGGCAGCTCCTGCAATGAGATGAGTGTCTGCCCCCTGATGGTCAGTGCATGTCATATCTACCATCCAGAGAATCTGCCTCTTAGTAGTCATTGCATGTCATAGCTACCAGACAGTTGGACAGTCACTTAGCCATATATATTTACACACACACACACACACACACACACACACACACTAGTGGCCTGATGCACGAATGAAGATTCATGCAAGAATCAAGAATGGGCCTTGGTTCCCCTGGCTGCTGGCATCTCCTTTGCCCCAGCCAGGAGCCACCTTTCCGCCTTCCCACGCTGCCCAGAAGTCCAATCAGCTGGGGTGGTGCAGAACTCCTGCATCGTTGCCATGGCGATGATGCAAGTATCCTGTCCTGTCCCTGGCTGTGGATGCCTATGAATGCAAATTAACTGGCCATCTTTGTTGGGTTAGTTTGCATACTCAATCCTGATTGGCTGGTAGGAGTCATGAAAGTACAATCAATTAGCATGTTACTCTTTTATTAGGTAGATATTAGAGGCCCAGCACAGGAAATTCTGCATGGGTACAGTCCCTAGGCCTGGCCTGTGATCAAGGCCATCTTCCCCAGTGGCCAGCAGCCAGCCCCATACCCCACCACCACCCACCTCTGGTTCCCCAGTTGCTATTGGGTGATTGGTGTCTGATGGCTGGGGGAAGGGACCAAGAGGTGTTCAGTGCATTGCATAGTGACTGGTCCAGCAGTCATTCTGGTTGTTCTGGTGTTAGGGTCAATTTGCATATTACCTTTTACTATATAGGATAGATGATGTTGATTGGGTAGGACCTAATCCAATATTATGGCTATTTTTTCAGCATCATCTTTCTCCTTTTGTTTAGTAAATATTACATGAAGGGAAAATGTTTATAGCTTCACTGTCCCTTCCCTGCCCACTTCTGTTTGACTCTTTACCCAGTTTCCATGAATCTGCCACACAACAACCTGCTTAAGCAAATACAACCAAGTGATACTCCACATGAAAACATTCAATTTCCTCCTGTGATGGCCCCTCTTTTTGACCCAGGTATATTCAAATTAGCTAACATTTGTGCTTCCTACAGGCTAAAAGTCATCCCACCCTTAACTCCCAAAAAATGCTGCTGTCCATGGATAGTTTGGTTCTCTCTTCCTATATTCAGCTTGAAAACCCACTTGGAGAGGTTGGATACCCTCTGTTAAGCCTTCTTGGTGTGCTATGTCTACCTCTTCTAGGACCTACACAGACATATATTCACTTTCACATGCCTTTCCACACTAATATTCCTCAGATGCACCAGACCAATCACAAACACAAAACATTTTAAGTAACATAATTACTCTTACAAAACAGTCAGCTTTATACTCAAGTATTCTCTTTTTATCATCTCAAGGCTGGTATCCACCAATGCCATCTAACAGAAAGAGTTCCCAAATCATAAATTAAAGTACCTAGCAGAAAACATCATAAACAGACCTTAGTGCACATGATCATGGAATGCCCATGCCTGTGGCCTGTGTCAGGGAATCATATTGATTTGCTTAAATCAATCACTTGAATCAAAGGTTGGATGAGAAGAAGCATGTGTATACAATCTGAATAGCTGGGTCCTGTTAGGTAGAAGGAAATGGGAAATATATGCCAGGAAAGTAGGCAAAGTATCCACTGCAGCCCTAACCAGTTTAGCTCAGTGGATAGAGCATCGGCCTGCAGGCTGATGGGTCCCAGGTTTGATTATGGTCAAGAGCATATACCTTGGTTGCAGGCACATCCCCAGGAGAGGGTGTGCAGGAGGCAGGTGATTGATGTTTCTCTCTCATCTATGTTTCTAACTCTCTATCCCTCTCACTTCCTCTCTATACAAAAAATCAATAAAATATATATTTTTTAAAAGTATCCACTGCACTTCATTAGTAATAAATTAAAAATGAACTCCTTTTAAATCCCAACAGAAGTTTTTTATATACAGTTGTCCCTCCCTGTATGCAGGATATTGGTTTCAGGATCCCCAAATGTACAAAATCTATAGATGCCAAAGTCCCTATATAAAAGGATGCAGTATTTGCATGTAGGCTGTAGCAGCCTATGCCTATATGTCACTTCATTCTGTTGATTCAGCATAGTATTCAGTATGTGACAAATTCAAGTTTTGCTTTTTGGAACTTCCTGGGTTATTTTTTTTCCTGAATATTTTTCTGTCTGAAGTTAATTGAATTGGCAGATGTGAAACTTATGGATATGGAGGGCCAACTGTATGAATACCATGTATTATAAATTCTTGGTATTCTCTTTTTTGCTGTTGATTTCAGAGAGGGCAGGAGAGGGAGGGAGAGATAGAAACATCAATGATGAGAGAGAATAGTTGACTGGATGCCTCCTGCACACCCCACACTGGGGATAGAGCCCACAACCTGGGCATGTTCCCTGACCAGGAAACAGTGACCTCCTGGCTCATAGGTCAATGCTCAGCCACTGAGCCACAACAGCTAGGCAGAAATATCTTTTTTAATAGTATCATGTAATCCTGATTGCTGGATTACTGATTCTCCCTTTTTAATTTAATATTCTGTGGAAGTGAACTGGAGTATCAGAACCAGAATGTCAAGCCAGCAAAGTAATAATTATGCAATTTGCTTTCACTTGCCAAATGCAATGGAATTCAAAAAGCCTCTTTTACTTAAGATGTTTTAATAATACTAATTTTTTAAACCATAAAACTAAGTACACAGTGTTTAAGGAGACAATTCATTAGCTTTACAGATGAGTTAGTAATAAAAAGCTGTTCTGCAAATGGAAAAGGAAACAAAGAATCTTACATATTAGATTTCCAGATTTCAGTGTTATTTCTCCCATCACAAATTACTTCCCTTTACTTGATCCTCACAAATTAATGTTTGCTAACTGCTTTAATCTTGGAAACATTTTTGCTTTATACTTAAATAAGCACATTTATAAGTGCTATTTACATGAAAGACAATGGTTTATTATCAGATAATTAATATAGCAATGTGACTGGGGGTAGTTAAATGACAAGCAGTTCAAGGTTATTCTTGTCGCTCTGACACCATAACATGATAGTGCACCATGTTTCAAAGTATTTATTTTTATCAAAATAGACAGGCATTGATAATAGTAATGAAATGTCATCAGACTTGGAAATCTCTGTGCAAATATATGTGTTGTTGTTCTGTATTATTACACTACACTTCTTAGTCAGGGTGGCAGTCAGAAAAATAGACCCCCAAATAATTCCATGTCCTAATCCCTGGAACCTCTGAACATATTACCTTACAGGTTAAAGAGATTTTACAGCTGAGTTGAAGTTAAGGACCTTGAGATAGAAAAATTACCTTGTATTATTTGGTTAGGTCCAATGTAATCACATGGGTCCTTAAAAGCAGAGAATCTTGCCTGGTTGTGGTCAGAGGGTGATTTCTAATGGAGACGGATCAAAGGGATGCCATATTGCTGGCTTGAAAGATGAAGAGCAGGCTCCTCGAGCCAAGAAACATGGGCAGCTTCTAGTAGCTAGAAAAGGAAAGGAAATCGATTTTCTTCTAGAGCTCCTAGAAGGAATGCAAACCTGCTTGCAACTTGACCTTAGCCCAGGGAGGTTATGTCAGACTTCTGACCTACAAAATTGTAAGATAATAAATGTGTGTGTTGTTTTAAGCCACTAAGTCTATGATGATATGTTGCTGCAACAATAGAAAGCTAGCAAGTCCCAAGTAGACTGCAATATCTCAATTCTATTCAAAATACACAGTGCAACATACAGATCTGGTAACATAGAAACTCACAATATGTTCATGTTGACCAATGTCATCCCAATCAATTTAATAACAAAATATTAAATATGTCTATAATAATAAAAGCATAATATGCTAATTAGACTGGACATCCTTCCGGATCACCTTCCAGATGAAGCCGGGCTGCGAAGGAAGCCCGGATCCCGGGTATCAGAGGGAAGCTCCAGTCCCAGATGCCAGAGGGAAGCCGGTGCTGGCAGCTGGGGGAAGAAAGGCCTACTCTTGCATAAATATATGCATCGGGCCTCTAGTATATATAAAGATACATATAAATTACCCCCAATTTTGGTAAGGTCTCGCATATTTATTGTGACTTGTAGTGTTTATTTCTTCTCCAAATCTTAGTTCTTTAGTTAGAAAATGTATAGAATTCCTTTTGTAGGACTTAACTGTTTTGAATGTTCTTTATTTCTCAATATAATGAGACTAATTATAATTAAATAATTTTCAAGTGCTCCTTCTATATAGTTTCTCCTGAGGTTGAGGGTAGCCCTTGATTCTGTTTTTCTACTGAACATTTTGAGGTGTACCTGCTTAAGAGTGACAGACCTCTAAAAGCCATTAATCAGTAGGCATTAGTCTGTTCTGTACCCTTCCAAAGATCCTCCATATGATGGAGACCACACCCCTAAAGGGGATGGAAAGAGACTTGACTTTGGGTGGTGAGCACCTGATGCTGTAAGCAGATATTGTTTTATTGAGTTGTACATTTGAAGCCTGTATGGTTTTATTAACCAATATCACACCAATAAATTCAATAAAAATAAATAAAAATTTAAAAAGAACATTCCTAAAATTAGAACTAAATCACTGCAGAATCTGCTCCAACACAAAGTGATATAAAGTGACTTTTACACAGAAGGATTGCTACTGACATGTGTACCTCCTGAACTGAGGCTGGAGTTGACCGTGATACCTGAGGTGTCTGTACCCTAATTGTTATCAACTGCTAAAGGAAGGACTGCACCTTGTCACCTTTGTTTCCTACTTCATTTCTGCACTACCCACTCAATCCACAAACCATATTCCACAGTATCTCAATGCTAAATCTCACCCTAGTCACACCCCGATATTTCCCAAGTGTTTAGTTCCCTTTAAGAAAATGTACACGGAACCGCACAGGTGTTTTGCACACATCTGCATAATATAGACCCTGTACATAGATGGCTGCTTTCCGGAGCCCATCTCCTGTGGAGTAATATGCAATTTTGAAACCTATCAAATGGAAAGCAGGTTTGTACAGTGAGAGTCTGTAAGAGTTACTATTCCACTCTTACATGTAATAAGACAGCAGTATATATCCAAATGTATACAGATTTATGTCCACATCATACCATACAGCAATTGGAAGACATACAAGTGCTGCTCTGCAAAGAGAAAAAATACACGTTATTGTTGCTCTGCCAATTTTGTGAATCCCTGTGCCAGTAGAGAAGTGAGAGCTGGCCTAAACCGCTTTGGCTCAGTGGATAGAGCGTCAGTGGATAGGCCTGCGGACTGTGGGGTCCTGGGTTCAATTTTGGTCAAGGAGATGTACCTTGGTTGCGGGCACATCCCTGGTGGGGGTTGTGCAGGCAGCAGCTGATTGATGTTTCTCTCTCATTGATGTTTCTAGCTGTCTGTCTCTCTCCCTTCCTCTCTGCAAAAAATCAATAAAATATATTTAAAAAAACAAAGAAGTGAGAGCCGTACTTAAAAATGATCTTATTCAAAAAAATGCAAATTATTTTTCATAGTAAAAAAATAACTAGAGTTTTGTCTGATTATATAAATACTCAGTATCTTTGTAAATAACTAGCATATAGTAATATATAAAACTATACATAATAATATATAAAATTAGAAGTTATCTATTTATTACAAATCACAGAATCTCCTCTCTCTGAGATAGCCACCATGAAATTTGCTGAGCATCTATCTCTTCAGGCACAGACATGTGTAATTTTACATAATGAGTGAATGAGATACCAAGGTTACTGTTTTTGTAACAAAAGCCTTTCAATTTTTAAATTTAGTTTGCTGATTTTGTTTTGACTTTTTATTCCCTCTGTCCCTCCTGATTTGTAGCTTTCCCCATTGAAATGTAATCATATATGTCTATGTATGTTTGTGTATATATGTGTGTGTTTCTGCCCTTTTTGGTTTGCTGCTAAAAGTGGACACTCACAGGAGCAATACTACATTGTTTTCCAAATGCAAAGTTTAGCCAGATGCCTAGTACTGACTGAGGAAAGAGAGTGGCTCTGCCTGGAGGAGGATTTAAGGGGAGAGCTAGTGGCTTTCAGACAGAGGGGAAACAGAGGTCTCCAAGGGGGAGAGACAGAGATTAAGCACCAGCCCAGCAGCCTCTGGTGGGAAAGAAGCCTGGCCAGTGAGAATGTCTTCGGGCCAGGAACAGCCTACAGACCAGGGAGACTCATAGCCTGTGTTGTTTTGTATTGTGATTGCCCTTTATCACCTGCATCTTCAGTAAAAATCTGCTGCTCTGTGAGTGGCCATGTGATGTTAGGGGACAAAGGACTATGGAACCTAAACAGTAAGGAAATGCAGAGAGAACAAAGGAGAGCTGTGCCAGGTCTGAACCTCAGAGGCAGGAGATCTGAGTAAAGGGCGGCCTGAAGAAAGAGCCCTCTGAGAACCCTCAGGCATCTGGAGAAAGGAGTGGCACTGTCAAATATGGAATGGGAATGGCATTTGAATATTAGAGGAAATGGAACCAAGAGAACTCTAGGATTTGGGAACACTGAGCAGGCAAAAAATGTAGATCAGAACTCCTTCAATGTCAATTTTTCTAAGCAAAATAGTCAGTGAGGAAATAATTCTAACACTTTAAGGCTCTATTGACAAGTCACTCTTCAAATTATAGTCCACTGAAATGTGTATGTGAATTCCTGTTTTATAGCCAAAACAAAAGTGGGTTTGTTTGTTTGTTTTTTCTCTTTGCCAGTTTGGTTGGTAAAATAGTACATATTCTGATAGATTAGATTTGCAGTTGACTTTTAATTAGGTTGATTTTTTTATAAAATTTGTTATATTTATTTTACTATGAATTTAAGCATCATGATACTGAATTCAATGGTTGGATAATGTCCACCGAATCCAGTTGTCTCCCCATAAGAATATCCTGTATCTTTTTTTTTACCTAGCAATTTTATAAATGTAATGAAGGGAACATCCTTTTAGAATAAACAAACTAATTTTATACAATTTAGAACCAGGTTTATTTTACTACATAGATAGCTTAAGCAGAATTATCTATAGCAAATAATAAATGACATTCTTAAGCAGTAAACTTTCTCTGAGTTCCTCATGAGGACCAGCTGGCAAGCGGGAGACCATGAGATAGATGTGACATCAGGATTATCTCTGTCCTTGTCAAGTTGGAATTTCTTTTCTAATTCTGTCATGTTCTGTCCCCTTTGTGTTATATATTTGAGGAAGGGCTAGGACAGACTGAATTCTGTCCCATTTGCCAGAAAAAAATGTCTTCTTAATTAGGGTTTGGGCCAAAAGAAGGATATTTCACTTCTCAGAAACATAAAACACATGAAACTTCCTATAACTATTCTCCTAAATTTCAGGATGTATCAATTTGCTAGGCATGCCATAGGAAAAATGGCACAGTTTGGTTGTCTGAAACAACAGAAATTTATTTCTTATAATTCTGGACGCTGGAAGTTCAAGACCAACATGCTAGCAGGGTTGGTTTCTGTTTATGCCTCTCTTCCTGGCTGCCTGATAGTCACCTTCTTATTGTGCCCTCACATGGCATATACACTCTCGGTATTTCTTTGTCTTCTTATAAGGATACTAGCTCTATTGGATTAGGGCCCCACCCTTATAACCTCATTTAAGTGTAATTGCCTTTGTAAGGGTTATTATAGTCACGTTCCAGTTAAAGCTTCAATGTATACATTTTGAAGAGAAACAGTTCAGTTCGTAACACAGGAGCTCAGGTTTATGGCACACCCTGTAATATGTGAGCTATGCTATGGTATTAGTAGTATATTGTGCAAAAAGATACAAAGTGGCACTGCATTATCCCAATGGAAAAATATGTGATTCCATATTAAAACATAAATAAATGAGTGCATATGTTATACATGGAAGACTATATGCAAGTTATTAGGCAAAATTAGAATTACCATTAAACATTTGTTTCTGCATCCAAAAGTGAAGTAATTCAATATTTAAAGTACAGTTGAAAATGACTTGCCTCAGCTGAGGTTAGCCTAGTTGGTTAGAGCAGTGTCCCAATATACCAAAGTTGCTGGTTCAATCCCGTGTCAGGGTACAAACAAGAAGCGACCAATGAATGTATAAATAAGTGAAAAAATGAATCTCTCTCTCTCTCTCTCTCTCTCTCTCTCTCTCTCTCTCTTTCTCTCAATAAATAAAATTAAAAAGAAAAAAAAGAAATGGTTTGAAAGATCCAGCCTGTGTTAATAGATTGGTGCATTAAGAAAACCAACTTCAGCAAACGTTCTACCCAGGAATTTTACCTTTAGTTCTTTTGACATTTATAAAGGTCCTCTCCTCCCTCCTCTCCTCCTCTTTTTATTAATGATTTAGGGGCTTTCCAGCTGCAAGGCAGCTTTGAAGTTACATTGCTTCCTAGAAGTACAGACTTCCTTCAGAGATTTCCCCTAAATCCTTTTAGAGAATACGGTGCTCAAAGCTTTTGTTCTACCTAAGCAGTCTCTGATGGCACAAGTGAACTCAGAACTAAGCAACCTGGCAGGGTGCTCAAACCCAAGCTCTGTGCAGACAGACACCCACCACCAGGGGCTGCAGGATGGGGCAAAGGGAGAGAAAGCCCCACCTTTGTTCCCACCAGCAGTGCCTTCACTGGAAAGCATTGCAGCAATAATGTACACCAGGTATGTATGTGTATGTGTGATCCACATACCCCCCAAGAGTTATATATATTCTTATTTATATACCTTTAGTTTCCTCTTTGAACACCATTTACCACTTCATAGGGCTCTTATAAAAAATATCAACAACTTGTTCTTATTATCTCTGAGCGTCTTTAAATATTGAGCGCTCCTTTTACTATTTAAAATAAGAATTGATTTGGTATTTCTGAGCACTTTCCACAAAGGTCTTGTATGTTATCCTTTTGTTTTATGAACTTTTAAAATCCCTAGACAATAGTAGAGTCCTTGAATTATGTTCTCCAGCATGACTTCGGCAGGACCATTAATTATTGGCCTGAGACAGCTGATTCTTACAGACAGACAGTTTTAGGGAGTATTTCTACTTTGACATAACATTAATGGTATGGATCCTTATACAATTTGTTCTCTGAGGGTAGAGCAAAACTTTTTGTGCCCTTAAAACTTTTTGTGCCCTTTGAAATGCCATTAAAGAATAAAATAAAACTGCTTACCATTTTAATTGAGAATGCAAAGATTTGATTAAATTTCTAATTCCAGATTTTGTTTTCTATTGTTAATAATGTTTTGTTCTATCATTAATACTACAGAGAAGTGACCTGGGAACATCCTTAGAGATATGTAGACAAAGTGAGCCAGGCCCCGGGCCTTGCTGGCTGTCAGCAATTCCATGCCTGCTCTTTGGAGTACAGGTGTGTGCCCTATAAAGTGAGGAAACTTTCTTCAGCACAAGTTCTGTTTGGGTGGAACCTCCTTTTTAGATTTTTAATAATTATAGCACCTCATACAGTAAGCTTTTGGCTTAATGTCATTTCAAGTCATCTCAGGTATCTCCCAGGTATCAACTTGAAGTATTAGAATCTATTCACCAAGGTTTTTCAAGGTGAGAATACATCACCCCTGAAGACTGGCCCCATATTTATTAGACACCTCTAAAAGCTGCTTTTCCTTCATATATGATGTATTAGAGGTTCAAATGGGTTCTGCATGGCTTAACTTTCATGTAGCCTAAAATATGGTATTTAAAAAGAAGGTAGGTAACAAATACTGTATCACAGATGTGTTTAGGGCATTGAAACTATTGGAAATGTGTTGTTGTAGAGGAGGAAAAATATTTCTGTTTATACCCCTGAGTTGTCTGACAAGGTACATGAAAATTAGATGGAAAAAGTGATAAATCAGCAAGGGAAACATAAACAGATTTTAGTAGTGCATGTATCACTCATATACAGCAGAACTTAGTCATGAGTCACTCAAAGGGATGGTCAGAACTTGGGGCTTATATGGCATCTCAACAAAGGACAATACATTTGCAGAGAAGTGACAAAACAGAGGAAAAGCTTTTCAGGCTTCAAAGGGCAGCAAACTGTGAAAAGGTAAATATATGGAGAGACTAATGAGAGGCAAGGGCTAGATAATAAGATGTGTTATGTAGTTTCCTCTGGTGTCTCCCTGGGCTAAGAAGCATCTAGGGTTGTCACCAATGATTAAGAATCACCCTGCCCTTCCTGGTACAGAGGAGAGAGAATAGAGAATTAGGTCTGTTTTTTCTTAATTGCCTTTATTTTATTTTATTTTATTTTTTTCTATTGCCCTCCCTGGCCTTCCCCATCCCCCAGTACATGCCCTCACCCATCTCCCCCCTCTTCCTCCCCCAAATCCCTGTACCCACTGGCTATGCCTACACACATGCATACAAGTCCTTCGGTTGATCTCCTACAACCCCCTTCGTTCCCCCCCGCCCCCTGCCAACCTCCCTGCTTTCCCACTATAGCACAACAGTCTGTTCATTGCTTCTTTGCCTCTGCATCTGCTTCCCCCACACGCCCCCCATTCTTATCTTTAAAAAGATCTTGCCCCTGTAGACTAGAAACCCACAAGAGCAAAAAAAAAATGTTTGAGTCCCAATTTCAATGTCCAATAGCTCTGAGTCTCAATTTCAATGTCAAACCGTTCCTTATGTGTACACATCATCAATGGTATCTGGATAGTGGACAAATGGTGTCAATGCCGGCCCGACCCTCTCTGGTTTGGTCCTAGTCATCCTGTAGAGATCCACAGCTGCCTTTAGTTTAAAATATACTCTGAATCCTTCAAAATCCATAGAATGTACAACATCAAGAGTGAACCTTAATATAAATTGACTAGAGGCCCAGTGCATGAAATTCATGCCCAGTCTGCACCCTCTCCAATCCAGGATCCCAGAGATTGGGCCTAAACTTGCAATAGGACATCCCTTTCACAATCCTGGACTGTTGGCTCCTAACTGCTCACCTGCCTGCCAGTCTGATCACCCCTCACTGCCTCAGCATGCTGGACTGATTGCCCCCAACTTCTCCCTTGGCTGGCCTGGTCAACCCAAGCAGCTCGCTGCTCAGTGGTCTGATCACCCCTCACTAACTCCCCTGCCAACCTGGTTTCCCCATGCAGCCTGCTGCTCGGCCCTGGCCAGCCTGGTCGGCCCACACAGCCTGATCGGTTGCAATGGTCACTTAGGCTTTTATATAGATAGATGAACTTTTGTTGATAACAATATTCATTAATTACAACAAATATACAGGATAGAGGGGAGGCTGTAGGGAGCAGGGAGGGATATGCTAGGAATGCTGCTTTTTTCTTTCTGTTCAGTTTTGCTGTGAAAATAAATCTGTTATAAAAAATATGAAGTCTATTAAGAAATAAAACAGCAGGTGTGTTATAAGAAATATTTGTTCTTTGTTCTGAATTTCTGACACAGAGCTCCTAAAACCTTTGGAATTTCCCCAGTGTTTTTTAAGTATCTTTTGTTATTCATAATGAGACCCCTTTGGATTATACCTGAGTTTTTTCTAACAATAGAACTCAGCCTAGGACTCTTAGATAGCCTCAGAATGGGGCAGGAAACTAGAAAGAGAACATTGTTAGAGGGTTGGAAATTTCAGCTCCACCCACCAACCACTGTGGAAGGGAGAGAGGCTGGAGACTGAGTTATAACAACTTTGAAATATGATATTTAGAGAGCTTTCAGGTTGGTGAACACATTGTAGTGCTAGGAAGGAGGCACACCCTTCCTAGTCACTGTGAGAGAAGGCATAGAAACTTCCTGCCGTGTTGCAGTACCTTGCCATATGCATTTCTTCTATGTGGCTGTTTTTGAATTATATCCTTCATAATAAATTCTTCAACATCAGTAAAGAGTTTTCTTGAGTTTTGTATGCCATTCTAGCAAATTATCAAACCTGTGGAAGGCATGGTAGCAACCCTTAATTTATATCCTGCCAATCAGAAATACAGTTGGCCCAGGACTTGTGAATGGCATCTAAAGTTGGGATAGTGTTATAGCACTAAGTCTTAATTTTTGGCATTCGATTCTGACTCCAGGGAGATAGTGTCAGAATTTATTTGAATTATAGGACACCTCAGTTGGTGCCAGAGGACCTGAAAATTCATAGCAGCTAATGCATTTGAAAAATGCTTAAAAAAAGTAAAATTTGACATATACATTAAATACAACATAAATTTAATTGTATTCCGCTTCAGAGGATGAAAGACACACAAATAAGAAAAGTTACTCATGTTTTATAAACACTTCTAAATGAAAATGAGGCACAAACTACAAACCACTGTGCTAATATTCAAGTAGAATGCAACTAGACAAATAGTCTAGTTGTTTTTATTGAGTCCAACCTAGCCCTTCTCACATATTCTCTTCCAAAGACTATAGACGGAAAGCTCAGTTGCCTTGATGGTAACTGAAAGAATATGTAAGCCACACTCTGAACATCCTTCTGTCATAGTAGTTGACTCACAGTAACATATTCTGTTTGTACTCTTTATTCAAAAGCATTTTTCTATCCATTATTTCATCAGATCTCACTTATTTACTATCAGGACTGACTCTGCATTTTGAATGTCATCCATTAAATTCAAAACTCTAGGTGGAACTCAAAAAGGAATTCATTGATCTTTTAGGTGTTATGTGGTCTGGGTAGCACATATACATGAGCCAGCTGTGTGTTCCCATTCATCGCTCTGATTTTTCTGCTGTGCCCTTGCAAAACTGAAATTATAATTTAAGAGGCGTATTGCACAGCTTCAGAAGAATGCCACAAAACGTATTTCAAGCTCTATTTGTTCCTAGATTTTAGCTTAAAGTGGAATGCAAATATATCCTAGCATTTCCTCTATTTATGATAAAAAAAATAATGTTCAAAATGGTTTCTGTAGATGACCGATGATGAAAGCCATTATTATTATATGCGGTCAAAGTAAAGAAGAAAGGAAATGTTCTTTATGATTCCAAAACTTCAAATGGAGGGAAGAAAGGAAGTTGTTCTTGTATTACTGGGGGATAAAAATACCATACTTCTAGGACTAATTCAGTAACAATGAAATCTAAATGCAATGAGACTAAAAAACTGCACGAAAAAAAAAATTAAATTTCTCTCCCTCCCAATAAGAGAACCACTAATAATAGTCCATGCTTGAGATGAGGAAACCATTGGTAAGAGATACCACCAAGCTATAGAATCTATCTCATCAGATATATAAGACAAAGTGTTGTCAACTGAAGCACAAATAAGGGTTCTATAAAATTCTTACGTATTTGTCTTCAAGTGAACAAACAGAAAGTGGAAGAATTTAAGAATTCCAAGCCAATATTATAGGGCTCATATCAAAACCTTTGTTCTCTGGGATTCCCAAGAACATATATATCTTGTGACAAATCAGACAAAATGAACAACCAAATTACATATATTATTAATGTAAATTTACTTAAATCCTTTAAAATATATGTACTGGGGAAAAAGCCCAAAGCTTTAATTATAATAGTTTTAAGTACCCAACAAAGTGACCAAATTCCTCTATATTGAGACAAATTCTGCATCTCAAAAGCCATAGGGAAGTTGTAAAAGCTTAAGGGAAATAATCTAATATTAAAGTTTAACCCTAGGTCCAAGATACTCTGGCCTCAAAAATCTGAGTAGATATCTCTTCTGAATGATGGAAGGAAAGGTTTATTCTTGGAGTCATTCAGGGTTCAAATCTCAGCTCTGGCACTTTTATCTATTGGATAATATGGCAAATACCACTTAGAGAATTAAATGATACAGCACTAGTTCATAAAGCACTAACCAATTGAACAGTATTAACACCACAGTGGGAAAATGTAGCAGCATTCATCCAGCTATATAGAGGATCAAGCATTTGTTCATTTGGGCTGCTTTGACAGGATACCATAGACTGAGTGGCTTATAATCAGCTGAGATTTATTTCTTACCATTCAGAAGGCTGGGAAGTCCATGATCAAGGTGCTGCAGTTTTGATGTCTGATGAGAGCTTACTGTCTGTATTTTCCCTGTGGGCAGAGAGTATTCTGTGAGGTCCCTTTTATCAGGACACTAATCCCTTTCATGAGAATTTTACTCTCCAGAGCTAATCATTTCCCCAAAGCCTCACATAATACTACCATTATGTTGAAAGTATAGATTCCAACACATGGATTTGGGGAGGACACAGACATTCAGCTGAAACTATCTAAACCAGTGGTTGTCAACTTTCTAATGCCTCAACCCTTTAATACAGTTCCTCATGTTGTGGTGACCCTCAACCTTAAAATTATTTTCATTGCTACTTCATAACTGTAATTTTGCTACTGTTAATTAATTTTAATGTAAATATCTGTGTTTTCCAATCATCTTAATCTCTACAGCAACAGTTCTTAACCTGTGGGTTGTGACCCACAAGTTGAAAACTACTAGCAAGGTCACCTAAGACCATCGGAAAACATAGATATTTACATTACAATTCATTAACAGTAGCAAAATTTCAATTATGAAGTACCAATGAAAATAATTTTATGGCTGGGGGTCACCAAACATGAGGAACTGTATTAAAGGGTCACGACATTACAAAGGTTGAGAACCACTGCATTCTAAACTAACCCTGGCAGGAGGCCAGAGGTGACATGCAGGACAATATTAAACATACATTGATTCATGCATGCACCAAATATTCAACAAGCACCTCTTATGTGACAGGCATTGTGCTAGGAGCAGGTCATACAAAAATAAACAGCAGAATCCTTGCAAGGTGCTCACCATCTCGGGAACATTTAATGTCATATAACATTTTCAGATTTTTAAAGGGATATTATGGGTTCTCAGCTTAAAATTTTAGAAAACAGTAAGATTGAAAATGATAGCTTTTTATGTACTGGGCACTTTTCAAAGTGTTTTATGTGTATTAACTCTTTTAATTTTCAGACCCCCCATTATTATTCGCATTTTACCGATAGGTAGACACAGAGAGTTACGGAGCTAGATCAAGGTCACACAGCAGAATCCTTCAGCACTTTGCATTTTGAATTTCTTAGAAAGATCAGAATACAAATATTTCTCAACTATTTTGACCATGGAAACTTTTTTTTCCTCTAATGGAGAATTTCAGATCATTGCTTTAATAGGAATATCTGTGGGAATGTTATAGAACAAACTAAAGGAAAAGAATAAAACTTTATTTCCAATTCTTCCGCATCAAAAATACTATCTATATCATGGAGCCTTTGTGCTCAGGTGTTATAATATCACTCTTACAGGTTGGGGAATACAGATGGTAAACAGACAGGCACTGTGGAACAGAAGCCTGAGCCTGGCTTTTCAGCACACCTAGTAATGACAGCATCATGAAGATCTGGATCATTATTGAGCCATAACTTAGAGGAGAAAAGGAATTCTGACAAGCCTTTTCCATAACAAGATCAAAGAGAATATGACAGATTGTGAAAATACAACCTTATTTTTCACGTTGCTAATTTGTCTTCTTGCTGCTTCCCAAAGAAAGATCTTATGAAGGGCCCTTTCATAGACAAAGTTTAGCAAGTGGTTGGGAGTGCCCTCTCAGCTGAATGGTTTAACCTCAATGAGCAAATAGGGCTTTTATTGATTTACAAAAGACAAAGTGCAACAGAGAAAAGGAATCTTTCTTATTTGTTTGGAATCTGAGTCTTTAGTAGCATCATCACAGGTCATTGTGGGTTTCTTAAAAATAAAGCAGGAAGAGATATAGAGAATTATTCCATCCAAACCTAGTGAATAATGCTTATATTTGAATGTTCTTTTTCCTCACAAATACAAATTTCCTTAAAAAAAATTCAATGACAAAATTATCAAATTGGTCATTATATATAACAGACTTAAGCAACTCCTTTTGTGCATAGTGAGCTTTTAGCACACTTTTTTATAAAGCTAAACTTCACAATTGTGTGCTATGATTATATAGTCCCTGTTCTGAACAACAGTTTAATAGAGATGAAATTTGAGAAGAGTTTTCTTTTTTTTAGAAAACATTTCACATGCACTAGATATCTCTAAACTATGGAATCACAATAATAAATAATATTCATAGATCCTAGAACAGTTTACAAAGAAGAGAGTGATAATGTTGAGGGCAGGCAAATGAGGCCTCCTGCCTGAAGTTTAAGAGGCAAGGTCATTAGCAGTTGAGCAGAGATAGATGGAGGACCACCTGAGATTTCTGATCAGAAATTTGAAGTAAAAATAGTCAGCAAGGGTGTGTAGCTCTCTCTAGGAACATTTGATTCAAAGTACATGAGAGATTGTTGTAGTTTTTATTTTGTTTTGTTTTGTTTTTAATTAACAAGAATAGGGGCTTTTCCATGAACATCTGCAGGAGAGAACAGCAAGGCAAGGGAGTTCAATATTTGCAAGAGATGTCTACAGTTGTGAACAATAGAATCTGGTCTGGGTAACAAGACTAAGGAAGACTCAGGTTGAGATGATGTAGAATTAGGTGGTGGTAGGTTGATGAGGTTGAGGCTAGGACCAGGACAGTACGTGGTTCAGGTGGATGGAGGATTAAACATTTGACCTGTCATATCAATTAACTCAACTTCTTCTCATGAGGCCAAAAGGGAATTATTATTCACATTTGCAGACAAGGAAAATGAAGCTCAGAGAAGTTCAGTGACTTGTGTAAAGTAACAGAGTAAATAACAGTGGAGGCCAGGTCTGAAACCCAGGTTCTTTATTGCAGAACTCTAAACCTATGGATGAGAACATTTTTGTAGGAAGATATTTCATGGCATGTATACTACCCATTTAGTTCATCACTCTTATAAAAAATGTGTTTTCTGGGAGGTGTCCTACAGGCAACGAAAATGCAAAGGGGATGAATATGATGCAGTGTAAGACTAAAACTGTACCTCTTTGTGAATATTCTCCAGACAACACGGAGAAAACAAATTTTAGAACCCCAAGATTTAAAACGAACATTTTCAGTGCATCTTCAAATGGAATCTAGTGTAAATGGAATATCCTATTATGAATTAGCAGTGCCACAGAACCATGCTAGTATAGAGCTACCATGCTTGAATAGAAAGCTCACAAGGATGAGGAGGCAGTTCTGACCACGTTATCATAGGAACTTGCAGTTCCTATGATAGGAACTGAGTTTAAAATTGCCTCTGTTTCTTAAGGTTACCAGGAATCCTTGATAATGCACATGACAGACATAGGGTCAGAAGCTTTTGTGAATTCCTGCCCATTGAAAGAGATGACAACTACCCTACAAACAAGATTTTACTAAAGGGAAATAAGGTCTATTTTTACTTAGTGTCTCCAGGGAAGCAAGACAATTACAGGTAAAGATTCTTATGTAGATTGTGAATCTTGCCCAACCAGACACATCTTGGGAAATAACAATGGTAGACCACACAAAGAAGCCAGCAAAGCTTTGCAATCCACTCAATGCTTCTATTTTATGGATGCAGATATTTCATTATTATCCCCAGCTTTACTTTTCAGTAGAAGTTCTAAGGTACAAGGGCTTTTAATGTTAAGAATGAAAAAAGATAAATAAAGATGCAAAACCAGAACCAGAAAAAATGGACATGTGAGTAGAAAATACAAACAAGTGAGAGAAAAAAATTACAAATGTATAAGCTACCAGGTTCTCTTAACTGTGATCATTAAGCTGCAAGTGTGCTTTAAACTTCCAGGCAGTCACCATTATGGGGAAGAGGATGGGAACTCAAAGTTCTATTAAGCAATCCCTTGAAT
This sequence comes from Lasiurus cinereus, assembly GCA_011751065.1. NCBI lineage: Eukaryota > Metazoa > Chordata > Mammalia > Chiroptera > Vespertilionidae > Lasiurus > Lasiurus cinereus. Next base: position 7,156,847 of record JAAGEH010000079.1, on the reverse strand, counting down.
AATCAATATTTATTATTTAAAATAGGATCTTCTCAACTCTGAGCTCAGAGGATTTCCCTCAGCGTTCTTCCTTTACTTCCTCATAGCACAGGTGCAAACCCCAGCTCAGCCTGCACCTGGTCTCTAGAACAATCTCACCAAAGGGCCAGTGCCACCCTCAAAAGGAAAACCAGGACAGCAAAGTACCCTTGCTCAACAGCTGCCTTGGGACTTCTGCCTCATTGATTTCATAATTATCTCTATTTTGCTTCTGTTGTTATCAATGTTTGATGTCGGTTAGTTGCTTTTTATACCATCTTTCCCAATACCTGGTTCTTCTGGTTTTAGGATTATCCTCTTGATTCATGCATGGGCCTGGATTAAACACTGACACCCAGTTTTGAGCCTCACATGTACCCAGTGCCACTCCCATTGTCTCCTAGTTCCTCCCTCTTGGACAATGCCCTGATATAGTCCCAACCTGTATAATTTAAACTGAGTGGATTTCAAATATACCCTCATATTGAATTTAAAAATTAGTGACAACCCTGATTAAGAGTATTAAAAGAAGCTTGGTGAGTGACCAAAATTGTCAGTGGAACTAAATAAAAAGAGATTTAAAAAAAAAAGACCCAGGCAATACCTATGTCTTTCTTTCCTCCTAAATCAAAGGCCACCCATTGGTCATTATGTTATTAAATATATTGATCTCATTCGTGTTGTCTACAACATGGCCCTAAAGCTTGGGGGAAGGGAGTGGCAGGTACAAGACTCATGCAATCAAATCTGGCACCGTGCCCAGCAGAACATTTAGTACACAGGCATAATGCATATCACTGATGATGAAAACTTCCATAGGGTGAGAATAATTCGGAAACTGTTCAGAGGAAAGCAACAAAGACGGCTATTAAACAGTTGAAAAGTGATCTACGCTTAAGGAAAGGCACATAGAACTAGGCTATTTAGCCTGCAGAAGAGGCAGTTAAGTGCATCATGATAATAAATCCACACTTGTGTGCTCTCTGTTATACAGGAGATCATAAACAGCTACTCTTCAAACTCCACCGATTACAGAACAAGGGAGAAAGAACCTAAGTGGCAACTCAAGACTTTCAGCTCTAGGCAAGCAGAGATTTCTTTTGAAAAGCAAATCTTTAATGACTACATTTGGTGTAAGTGAAAGAGAAATTACAATTTCTCCTTTAGATTATTTTTTAGTAGAAGGGCAACCTTCTCTGTCCCAAACATCTCCTTTATAAAACAAAAATCCATATTGCTAACCCAGCTATGGTGTTTTTCTATTCTACATATATATGTATATACATACATGCAAATATATATTTAATTTAATATCACACACCTTTCCAAGGAACAACAGGCACTTCGGTATCTTATTTTGTGCCTGAAAACAGTTGTTCAGCCCACCTCCAGCACATTCCAACAGTGAGAGCATCCAGAACCTTGCTTCAAGTTCTTTTCAGCAGTCTGCTTAAATTTTCCATGCCCATATTATCTATTTCAAAGTCATAAATGTGCTAGCACCCAAAAATTGAACCTCCTATGAACCCATGTTAGTTTTAAGATTGTTGTAGATGGATTCAGTTGCTAATTTTTAGTGGAGCAGGGACACACTGTGCCACAGAATATAAACAATTTCTCCTCATGGCATAAATCACCCTTTCTCCACTCCACAGAGAAGCCTTTGGATCACTGGTATCGGAGAATGGCTATTTACTTTAGACTTGGTTTTCAACTAGATAGAATTGTCAAGTGAACAAACGTCTGTGTGTGTGTGTGTGTGTGTGTTACACATGAATATATCGCAGATACAAAGCATAAAATCTTCATGTTTGGGGCTTTATTTCAATATTTGAGACTATAAACAGGTCCATTTGGTTGGATTTAGCTTTGCTCAATTAAAACTGAATTTATGTAACACCACCAAGCATTGGTATTGACACTTGGTGGCATTTAAGATGTTATTTACAGTCAGTGACCAGCATGTCCGTGCAACTGTTTGCCTTAGGTTCAAGCCTCTGGCTCCCTGTTTGCTGAGGTTCACCTAACATATTGGCCCCATAAAGATTCCTGAAAAAAGTTCTTCATGCTAAAGCAACTCCACAGAAAGCCATGCATATGCAGCACAGAATGTATCAGCCATCTGTCCAGAAAACATATCCATATGCTTCCCAGTACATTTGTCAAATTAGACTTCAGCACTGTCTTCATAATCATGTTGAGAAAGAGCAATTTCTACCTCTCCCCCATCAGATACATTAACCTTAAACAGCTTCCTATTTTACTGGTTTCAATATATTATTTCATTTAATTCTCTCAATAATATTTGGAGGTATCACTAACCACTTTCTGTAAGAATATTGAGGTTTGGGGAGATTGAGACTTGCTCCAGGTTGTATAGTCAATAAGTGGAAAGCTTCTGAATTTCCTGAAAAGGGAACAATACACAATATACTATATAGTTATCTATTATGTTGGAAAGTTTATATATATATATATATATATATATATATATATATATATCCATAGACACAACCATATGTGTATATGTATGTCTGTGTATATGTATATATACATCAACAAACCATAAGGTTAGCAAATGTCTCTACCTCCTTGCCTGAATAATTTAGAATCATAAAAAATACATTTATTGAAAACGTCAGGGTTTGATTACACCATACTTTGAAGTATTTAGAAGAAAGGCCAATAAATTGCAAATATTATTAGACTCAACCTCGCAAACATAAAAGGGGGCTTGCCCTGTCATGAAAGAGAAGTCATTTTTCTCTGTCTCTACTGCTTTGCATGTCATTGTCACACACTAAATATTTATTGAATTAGATGTGCTCATCTTGTCCTCTACTTTTACACTGCTCAGGTGCCAGGCAGGGGAAGCTGGAACACCCCTTATTAATTCTTTCTTTGGCTTAAAACATAGGCAACTCCTGCTCTAAAATACTAATACTATATTACTTAACAATGATTAAACAGTTATTGCCTATAACATCTTAGCACAAGCTAAGTTAAAATATGTCGCTAAACATATGGCAAGACTTCAAGAGACTGCAGGGTTGAAAAGATGATAGCTGGGAAGGTCTAGAGTGAGGGGGTCCAAACTTTTTCAATACCTGTCTGCAAGGCCAGGAGTCAAAATGGTTGCCAGACAATAAAATTGCGTTGTTAACAATGGTGGCACCAAATAGATGAGATTCAGTCATCAATCAAAGGTTAAAAAGGGAAGCATCAAATCTTACTAATACACCAGTATTCTTATAAAATGTTAAAAGAATTAAACCTGATCTACTCAAATTGCAAATCAATTCCTTTTATTAAGCTAAGCCCTTATTATATTGATAGGCTTCAAACTCAAGAAACTTTAGTTTATATAATAATTCACATTCAGTGTGTTTTAATTGTTCAGTATTAATAAATCCAGTTTCCAAGCATGATTCCTAGAAGGACTTCCTGAAAAAAATCATGAAAAAAAGATGCATAAGCCTCCTTTGTCTACTGGTTTAAATGGAATAGAAATATATAAAAAATCTAAATTAAAACTCTCAGGTACCCACAATATGGGTAGACATTGCACCAGGATCTAGAGTTGCACTATCCAATATGGCAGCCACTTGCTACAAAGAGCTATTTAATGTAAATTAAAATAAAGTTAAATTAAATAAAAAATGAGTTCCCCAGTTTTACTCATCTTTCAAGTGCTCACTAGCCACATGTAGCTAATGGCTACCTGATTGAACAGCACAACTATAGGCCATTTACTTTACCACAGACAGTTCTGTTGATCAGCATGGGATATAGAGATTGACATATGGTATTGCTCTTAGGTTAGGCTCTAAGATTGCTATCTCAGGAGGCTAAGGGCTACCTGGATAAGAACAGCAATCTATTGCAGACTTGAATGTTATTCAGCCATAAGAAGAAGGAAATTTTGAATTTTGCCATATGCAACAACATGGATAAACCTTGAGGATATTATGTTAAAGAAATGAGTCAAAGAAAGACAAATACCATATGATCTCACTTATATATGGAATATAAAAAAATCAGAAAAGAGAGAATAGGTTGGTTGTTGCTACAGGTGGAAGGTAAGAGGTGGGGAATTGAGTGAAGGTGTTCAGAGGGTACAAACATTCAGTTACTAGATAAGAAAATTCTGGAGATATAATATATAGCCTGGTGACTGTAGCTAACAATACTACATTGTACATTTGAAAGTTGCTAAGAGATTAAATCTTATCTCCTCTGTGGCCTCTTGGGACTAGATTCTAGGAGGTGTTTTAATATAAAAACAATTTCCAATAGAGTATTGTTTTCAAATTTGAAAACACCCATATGTTTTTTTACAAGGATGAACTGTGTTGTCATCTCTCAAACACAAAAAATACTTGTATTTTTAAATAAAATAATACCATGCTCATGGTTTATAGGATAAACTCTGTATAACATAGTCAAGGGGGAATTAAATAGTAGGAGATACCAGAGAACTAACTTCAGTTCCGCCATTTATTGGCTGTATGATCATGGTCAAGTCAATTAGTAATTACTCTGCATTTCTATTTTCCTCATGTACAAATAAAAGCATGATATTATATGTGAAAAAATACTGTGAATTATCATGTATACATTTGAAACTCATAATTACCATTGTTAGTGTTTTTATTCAGGCATTCAACTTTTTTATCCTTTTTCATTCTATTGTCCATAAGCCAAATCTTACCATGGCCAGTTTTTGTATGGGCCTTCCAATGTAGATGTGGTTTTTGTGTGTGTGTGTTTTTTTGGGGGGTGGGGAGTTGTATATATGTGTGAATGTTTCTTCATTTTTAAATGGTTGGTTGGGGGGAAGAATCAAAAGATGAATGATATTATGGGAGATGTAAACTTATAAGAAATCATATTTTAGTGTCCATAAATAAAGTGTTATTGGAACACAGCCATGCTCATTTCCTTATGAATTGTCTGTGGTTGCTTTCACGCTATAATAGCAGAGTTGAAAAATTGCTACAGAGACCAGATGGCCCAAAAAGCCCAAAATATTTACTATCTGGCTCTTCCTAGAAAATACTTGCTGACTCTGTCTAAAAGTTTCCATTTTAGAATACCTTTCCTCATGTCTTCTTTGTCCATGATAATGAATACACTTATCAAGATGTAGTTCTAGTGTCAGGTCTTCCCTATTACCCACACCTAGGCTAGGAACTCCTTCCATGTGCTTCAGAGCATTCAGTAGCACATAATAGTTCCTCAATAAACAGTTATAAAATGAATACATTGGCATGGCATTTCCCCTAAAAACTATAATATTTTGAGGGTTATTGGCAATAGTGCATACAACTTTTATTTCACTGTCTGAACAGTGCTTACTCCAGACAAAGCATTTAAGTAACATTTGCTCAATGAAGTATAGTGACTAAAAATACAAATAATCACATTATTTTACTGAGTGTTTAGAATGTGTCTGTAATGCTGCTGCATGCTTTGTATAGAAGAGCTAATTCAGTTATATAATAACCCCATAAATTAGATATGCGTATGCCCAAGTTTTATAACTAGTAAATGACAAGAGAAAAATTAGAATGCAATCCCATTAGAAATAAAATGAGCCAAAATCATAAAATTTTAAAAACAGAAAGCAATATGTTCACACTTGATGCTATAGACAACAGTTCTCCTAGTTGAGTCCAGGAACCCCTTGTGTCACTGGGCTTTTAACGGGATTCACAATTATTTTCATAACAATAATAAAATTTTATTTACTTCTTTACCTTCCATTCTCTCAAGTGCACAGAGCAGTTTTCCAGAGGCTGCCCAACATGTAACATTACAACAGATTGGATGCAGAAGTAGACCTAAGAATCCAGCTGTCTTCTATTAGGCCAAACATTAAAGAAGTTTGCAAAAATGAAAACCACCACCACTCCTCTCACTATTTTTTGTTTGAGATGATATAACTATTTTTCATTAAAAGTATTATTTATATTGGTATGTAAACATTTATTTTTAAACAAATAAATTTGTCCATTTTAATTTCTAATCTGATATATATGGACTGATATAACCCACATAAATAAAAGATCTTTGAGTTTCTCAATAATATTTTCAGAAAGTAAATGAGTCTTAAGACCAAACAGTTTTGAGAACTAATTAAGTAATAGGGAACCTTTGGGGGAGGGAGGAGAGTGGGAAGAGATTAACCAAAGACTTTATAAGCACATATGCATAGTCTAGGGAAGTGATGTGCAAACTGCTGCTCACGAGCCACATGCTCTTGACTAATGAGTTTGCCAACCACTGATAGGAGATCAATGGGGGGAAAGGCGGACATCTGTAATACTTTCAACAATAAAGATACATTAAGAAAAAAAGAATTCCCAGCTGAAAGCAAGTCATGGGGGATGGTTTCATCCTAGGTCTGCAACTTTCTTGACAAAGGTCAATCTTTACCTCAAGCAAACCTGAGTATTGTCTTTTGGCATCTAAGATAACAAGGTCAGAGTAATCTCCTTATCTAAACCTATCAGGACACAACAGCTGCACCAGAGAAGAGACCACAGAATCCCTCATTATTATTTTGTTCCCCAAGTAAAAATATCTATGTACTATAAATGTTAATTATGAACTATTCTGTATCCACCAATGTAAAAGAATCATGTGTTTCTCTATTTTGCCTTTTTTTTTTAACCTAATCCCAGAGATTTCCTTGGTTTGCTTTCTCCTACCCCTTTACTCTACTACCAATGGATCTCCTGTAATCCTCCTTACTCTCCTCCTTTTATTCTAATGTGTAAACTAAGCTGCAAAACTCCTATTCTCCAGAGCATTTTCTCAACCAATTGAGATTTTGCTTCTAACAAATATTGCCAATTTAGCTCAAATAAATTCATAAAAAAAATCTCTATAAAAGGGTAAAATAAAATACTTTGAATAAGAACATGGCATGTTGAAAGCCCAGCAAGGACCAGCAGAGCCATATATTCAACTATGACTGACCACAGATTGACTCGTGAACAATAGCAAACAGCTAATTTTAAGCCACTGAGTCTTTAGGTGGATTGTTATGCAGCTACAGCTAACTGATGCACAGTGTAACTACCAAGAAGTCAATAAAGTCTGACCCACAGAATCATTTTATTCTTGAGACTTACGGCACATGTTTTGTCCCTTCCCTAATTTTGTTTTTTCTCCTTATCATTCAAACACTGCCTGGGCAGTTTTAGTGTATTGGGCATCTTCAATCTGGCCTGGATAATCTCTTCTTAGTGCTTACTCTCTGGGATTCTTTTTTTTTTTTTTTTTTTTAACCAGGAAGGCCATCACTGAAGATTGGATCAGAGATTAGCTGCTGTCTCTGCCAGAGTTTAGCTGGGAATTTTGTGTTCTGGAACCCCAAACTAAAATCTTGCATCTATTTTCCCCTGGGAGCAATATTAAGTGCAGTGCTTACATCCACTGTTGTGTAAAAATGTGTTTTTGATGTGGCATGGTTTCACTGAGCTCTCATGAACTGACAAAAGAACCAGATTGATACACACACTTGATTTTGATCAGCCCACCAACCACTGCTCCTCTGGAATACAAGGAAGTCATTTAGGGAAGCCAAGGGTAACTCCCTAAGTCTCTGAAACCAAAAGCCATAAAATCACCCCTAACAGGAAGCATTCAGCATCTATTACATTTTTAAAAAATGACTTCTAAAGAACACAGACTTGGTTTGGAACAATTTCCTGGAGGATCTAAGTTATATCACTTATTTTCTAGCTCTACCTCCAAACTGAAGCGCCTCCTGCCATTCCCAACATGAGCCCATCTAACAAGATTCCTTTAGAACATCTGCCTCAACCAAGCAAGACATGCTGCTCCACTCATAATGGATTGTAATTGAAATGGGAAGGCTTAGTTATATAGTCACTCAAATATTTGACTTAGTGCTCAAGATGTATAATTCAGAACTGAATCAAGTCTGCAGCTTGAAACTTTCTTACTTCTATGAATTAAGACTTGCTGTTCTGTTTGTTTTAACCAATGTGGCCATGTGTTCTCATTTATTACTACTCTGGATTAAAATCTCAAATTAGTGCCTAGCAGATCCATACCACATTTTGCTCACATATGTGGAAAAACTGAGCATAAATTATTACAATATCTGGTTGCTTTTTTCCTCCTGTGGTATTCTTGGTCATTTGAAAGAACACATACTGCTTATTCCTAAAATCTGTGACAAAGTCAATGTATGCCTTAAAAATATCTTAGGTCTTCAAAGGCCGAGTTGGGCATGACATTTCTTAATGTTAATTTACAATCAGACTTTCCCCTCCCTAAGGGAGAAAAGAGAGACAGATAAATAAGCAACTTTTCAGGCATTTGAAGAGTTGTTAGTATAGAGAAGAGTCTGAGCTAGAGGCATATCCTGTTTGCAACTGTGTAGATAAACTATGGCTAAGTGTACAGACTTCTGTATTTGATAATTAGGTTTCAAAAATAAATAGTTTCAAAGGAGCACATTTGTCTTAGCTTTGAGAATACTTTTTGGAGAGAATAACCAGGCCCTTAATTATTCCACATCTACAGGAAATTTTTTAAATTGTGGTTATGGTCATAAATTCTGATTTTTGTGTGTGCTTGTGTGGTCTTTCTTACATCCATGTGAGAAGGTTTTAAGCTTTCCTAAAAGTATGTTTTAGGGTAAGTCCAAAAATCTAGAAGAGTGGAGGGGATCAATGGCCAAAAAAGGGGATATCTGTATATAATGCTTTCAACAATAAAGATATTTTTTTAATCTATAAGAATATGCACTAGGAAAAAACTATAAAAATATAAACATTGTTTCAGTTTCTTTCATTATCACCTTATGTATAAATTTGTTCATGACTTTTGTCATCCCAAATAAGAATCATTGGGCCTGTCCTTACAGATTGGTAGAAGACATCTGCCTCTCTCCCTGTATCCCTCATCACTCCTTCCATTTAGTTCTGGTGGTTGAGGTTGGTATAAAGATATACCTAAGAGGAAATGGATAACATGTTTAATTTCAATAGCCATTAGCACCATACTTAAAATTAATTAAAATAGCCAAAAGATGTTTGTCAAAATACAAATTTTTTTGTTTTTATTTTTTATTATTTTATCAAATAATGTGCCTGATTGATATCCTATTTCTTATACCACCTCTAACTGCACTCTGAGATAGTCATTTTCTATCTTACTAACATGTCATTTGTATTTTCTATGGGTACTTTTTATATTTACTCGTTTTAATTCCATTAGAGAAAGATACAAACTGAGACAGAGAAGTGTTGATGTCATAGACACTTAGAGGTAGAAGGGAAAGATCTCAAAGGGCAATGGGTTTACATGTTTTGTTTGGTCTGTGCAATATCGATTCACGTTGTTTTTTTAGTTGAATCTGGATTTCAGTCTTCTTTTGAAAATTCTGCAGATTTTGAAGAATGGTTTGACAATAATCTCTTTGAAAGGAGAAATGGCTATCCCATATGCATAGGGCATCTGCTCTCTAGCTCATCACCATGATTTCCACTCTGTGGGTTTTATTCATTGGCTTTATTTGTTTTAACAATTTTATTATTTTAAATAATTGTTTTATTTTTCAATTACAGTTGACATTAACTATTATATTAGTTTCCAGTATACAACATAATGATTAGACATTATGTAACTTGCAACGTGATTACCTCAATAAAAGAATTCTTATCTGACACCATACAGTTATTACAATGTTATTTTACACACACACACACACACACACACACACACACACACACACCCTATGCTATGCTTTACATCACCATGACTGTAATTTGGACTTCTTAATCCCATTATGTGTTTTACCCATCATCACAATCCCTCTCCCATCTGGCAGACATCATCTGTATCTATGAGTCTATTTCTATTCTGTTAGTTTATGTATTTTGTTTCTTAGATTTCACATATAAGTGAAATCCTATGGCATTTGTCTTTATCTGTCAGACTTATTTCACTCAGCACAATACTTTCTAGGCCCATCCATGTTGTTGCAAATGGCAAGATTTCATCCTTTTTTTTTTGTGGCTGAGTCATATTCCATTGTATATATGTACTACTTCTTTATCCATTCATCTGTGGATGGACACTTAGGTTTATTCGCTTTAACTATTTTATTTCCATAGACATCTGAGCTTGAAACTACTGATCTGGAATGTGCAGTTATGCTTCAGCAGAAAATCCAAAGAAGGGACCATTCAGGTGGTTCTGAACATGAACTGTCCCATGAAAGGAGACAGAGAGATGCTAGAGACAAGCTTCATACTCAATAGGACTTCACCTGGGAGTAGCCTGCATAGCTACTATAAAACAGCAAGTCACGTGCAAAATAATAGTTTAAATAAAATTGCCCTCCTTTGAAAATAATGGAAGTGAATTTTTATTGTAATTATAAATCTAAAGCTCAAAGTATCAAGAGATTTAGGGAGAATGACAATTTTATAGTGCTCAAATAGAAATTATTGACTAAAAGCAGGGAAGTACTGATCTCCAGTTCAGAAGTTCTAATTTTGAAATAAAAATAACCCTGGCAAGGCAGAAAACTGGGATATTTAATAAAAGTTCATCACAAAGAAAAAATATAATTTTGCTAGAATAGATGATTATGCGTTTAAGAACAGAGCAATTTAGACCTAGAAATATATACGACCTCTATTTAAGCCATTTATGTAGCAATTTTATACATTTACCGTCATTAGTTAAAGCCCAAATGTTGGCTAGAGCACCCAGAGCAATACCATCATCTTATGATTCTCAAATGTTACACTGAAGTATTAACACACCTTTTAAGGTGCTGTAAGTGTAAAAATGTAGAATGAGTCTCCTCATGAGGACATTTCAAGTGATAGGAAACAATCTACTCTTGGGTATAAAAAGTGACCCAATTCCAAGGTCATCTTAGATCCTCCCTGTAGCCTGGGAGAACCCAAGGAGAGTGGGGGAGCCTATTTGGTTACAGTTGCCCTTCTTTCCCCCAACTCCACTGAGGCACTCTCTCAAATTTTACTTCATAATAATTTTATTTTACAGGCAATTTGTACAATGTGCGTTACCCTCTCAATGCAGGGCCCCAAAGGCAGTGGATTGCAAATTGCTTGACTTAAAACTGGGATAGAAAGAGCTGGGGAAAACTGAGGAGAGATAGATCTAAAGCCCAAAGTAGGGTCCAGAAGCCATAATTGTTGAATTGAAGTCTATATACCAGAGAACCATGTCAACTGGTAGGTCCTGAAGATAAGAACTAAGCAACAGATTAGAACCAAATAGGCAAGCAAGGGTCAAGCTTTATAACGTGAATGCTAACAGCTACATTTACTGAGTACTCACTTTCTGCTGGACACTATTCAACATTCTTTGCTTGTGTTAATGCATTTAGGGCCCAACACGGATAGACTCTGTCATTAGGAAACTGGGACCCAGTTCATTAGACAAGTGCAAGACATTTAGAAGAGCCACCATAAGAAGATTCTGGAAGACTGTAATAGTGTTTGACTTGTATTTTGAATGCCTGGACTATCCCTAGGAGATTGAAAGTCACAAAAAATCCTATTGTTGGGAGAATCGGCAGCTTTTAAAAGACACATTTTGATACTTATTTCCTTTATACATCATTTCACAATTAGATAGCACCTTACTGATATGATGTTCCTAATTTTTCCATCAGGGAAGTAAGAAAAGGAGAGTGAAAGTAACATGTTCAAGGTTATAGAAGCCAGAGCAAAGCAAATACTTTCCAAATAAGCCTAGGCCTTACGTGCATAGGATTTAGGATGTGCTACATTAGCACTTAAAAAATAACTTTCTAGAAAGTAATTATGACTTGGCTCTGTGCCTCAGCTCTATACCTGGGATGTCCAGTGGGACTGTGCATGCTTGCCAGTTTTATAGAGATCAGTATATAATAGAATTTAACCGTGCAGCAGTGGATAGATGAGGAAGCAGGGATGGGAGATGGTATGGGGAAGGTGAGAACAGCAGACAATGAGTACTATAGGGAGAAGAGAGGACAATGAGGAGGGTAAGCATCCAATGACACAGAGCAGGGCAAGGGTAGCCTCAACAAAGACCTGGAAAGAAAATAATAAAACAAGTGATAATAGTAGACTAAACAATAAGTAAATGAGCACTACGAATACAATTACAGTGATTCCCTCATACTTCTCATATAAGGGTGTTTAACATATTATTTTAAAATTTCACTCAAATTTAAAAGACAGGTAATTGTAGTGAAGGCCTGGGACAGGGGGGCAGGGTGGGCTAGAAGGGGTCAATGGGGGAGAAGGGGACATATGTAATACTTTCAACAATAAGGATTTTTTTTTTAAAAAAGACAGGTATTGTCATGCCTTTTTTCTGGGTGTCATTAAGGCAATTCCATTTAGACAGCAGGGTCTGGTACTGAGCCAGGTATCACTGTCCATGCTGTAATCTCTACATGAGTGTGAGGAGAGGCTGTGCTGATCATTTACTTTCTACCATCTAAGGGACCCATTGCAACTAAGGCAAACTTTTCTTTTCAGTGAAACTGGACCTTCATCAGAACTGCCCTCTCTTTTGTCTTCCTAGAACTGATCTAACTTACTAAGAAACTTCAGTAAATCTAATTTGTGTCTCTCAAAATGTAAGAATTTCCCAAATGACTGTACTGTTGGCTCCCTCAACATTGGTTTCTCCCTCTGGAGTCTTGTTGTCCAATGGCCGTGTTTAAGCGTTGGCACAATGGTGGAAAACTTATTCCTTAACAGTCTACACAAAGATTTTATTTAGAAAAACCTTATTGTGTGACAGAAATGAGTATCTTTAATTCAAAATAGCAAAGGACTCCAAAAAAGAACAAAACTGTTGTTTTCACAACAAAATACTCCTACCACTGCCATATGTACTTACTCCCTAGCAAAGAAGCGTGTGGTTATTGATGGGGAGACAGAGGCACTATAGGAACAGCTGCCTGTCTTAGCATCAACAATAGAGAGAGCAGCTCAGTAACTGCACATTTTCTGGCATCTAGCATTTTTATTCACTTCATCCCAAAATTCTATTCATTGATTCCTTTTCAGGGACAAAGAGAAAAAATGAAAGGACAGAATAGAGTGCTTCACATAGTACTCCATATATATTATGCCATTTTGTATCTAATTTTTAATCTCTTCTGAAAACCACGATTTAGAGAAGAGCATGTACAAAGCAGGAATTTATGACTATACTTCAATTAAAATTCTTTTGTACCTGTGGTATAATGAAGGACCTGGTTATTCTATCCAAAAAGTATTCTCAATGTTAAGACCTAGAGAGCAAATGAAAGAGGGAAACCCCATACCCAGGTCTTCTTTCAATTTCCGAGAAGGAAATGGGTGAATGAAATGGGAGATTCAGAGAAAAGAGAGTGGCTAAATAAATAGCAAAATTCTCTAACTCAGAGTCCATATTTAAGTTTAATTTCATTATTTAATCAGATGTGTGTACCTCTATTTCTTCTCCCCTCAAGAAAACTTTGAGGAAAAAAATCAGGATGTCAGGGCTGGACCTTGCTTCCCCTCATGTGCACACACAGTAAACATTGTTTCATTATTCCATAACCCATCCCTTTGCCACTCAGACTGTGGTTCAATGAACCAGCAATATGAGCATGTCCTGGGAGCAGAATCTCAGGCCCCACCCTGGAACTACTGAATGCAACAAGATCACCATGTATAAATATTAAACCAAGAAGCACTAACTAACCTAGACTCCTCCTAATCTCTCTCTTTAAAACAGACAGACACTCCTTAAAGAAGACGAGTTCTGCATCCTGCTTCTTCTGATCCTGGATGCCAGCCATGAAAGTGTTAATTGGCTAAATATAGAATTCTTTCCAATTATTTCATGCATATGCTCAATTAAAAATTTGTATCTCTAAAAAGCACTTAAAGAATACAGCTCTTGGCATTTCAGCAACGGAGGGGCAGGAGAGTAGGAGGTTAGGGGGAGGGGAATATTTGGAATCTCCTGTCTCTACCTAACGTAAAACCCTGTCAACCACAACCTGTTTCATCAAGGCCATGGACACCAGGGTTTTCATTCTCTCCTGTGGGCACAGTATCAGAACACCATTCAGGAGTTGTGAACCCTGAGCTCTAGGTCCAGCTCAGCCACTGCACATCTCGCCTCTGTGAAACTATGTAGTTTTTAAAATACTTAAGGTTCTATTTTCTTTGGATCTCCCACACTCACTCAATTTGTTTTATATGTAAATTAGAGGCCTAGTGCACAAAATTTGTACACTCAGGGGGAGGGTCCCTCAGCCCAGCCTGTGCCCTCTCACAGTCTGGGAGCCCTTAGGGAAACAGGCCTAAGCCAGCAGTTGGACATCCTTAATGCTGCCCAGAAGCAGGAGAGGCTCCTGCACCATCACTGCTGCGCTTGCCAGCTGTGAGCCTGGCTCAGGACTTCTCGCTAAGTGGTGTTCTCCTGTGGCAGTGCACTGACCACAAGGGGACAGCTCCTGTATTGAGTGTATGCCCCCGGCAGTCAGTGTTCATCATAGTGACTGGTCAATCCTCGGTTCAGTCAATTTGCAAATTAGCCTTTTGTTATATAGGATGGGTGTTTCTCCCTAACGAGATATATTGATATTCATGGAACTACACTATTTTCATTATGATTTGGGAGCATTTATCCTAAGTATAAACTTCATAGCAATAATTATGAAATAGTAACCAATGATAAAACACTTATACCTACATTCTATCAATCAGTATAGTCCTATCTTCTTGTGAAGTACTTTATTGTTTTTATAGTTGAGTTTTCTTTTGTGCTTTTTCCTCCTCTCCTCCTCTCTTTCTCTTTTTTTTTTTCAGACACACACTCAAACTTTTCGATGACTTTGTAGCAATCAACAATTAATCAAAGTATAATTTTTTACTACAACAGGAAAGCTGGGTCATAAAAGTCCATGCCATTTTATGGGCACCAATAACATGTGAATTAGACAGAACCAAATAGTGATAAGGGTAATCAGATGGCTTATTTTCAAAGTATAAACAAGTTTCTTGAGAGGATCAAGAATCATATCCTCCTGTATGTCCTGGGGATTATAGAAGGGAAGCTGGCAAGTGAGAAGGGAAGGCAAGGATGAGTGTTTCCTTTTACATTTATGCCTATGAAAGAAAATTATAAAAGACTGGTTTCTTATGTCTCTTGCCTTTTTAAAAACCTATTTTCTAGCTACATAAAAACTTTTTTATAAAATTCAGCTGTCCCTCCCACAGACCTTGTGCCTCACACAGGCCTGGATTTGTGTTTGTGATGTATTAGGGCCAGTATTTGAAGAAAGCCTGTTGTGTGATTGCAGGTTGAGCTCTTGCTTTGCACTGTGTGTAACCAGATCAACCTTTCATCCAAAGAGCCCTTGTCACAAATCTCAGTGATTTCAGTCATGAGGTTATTTTTCTTATTTTAAATACAAGTGTAAACACAGTTCTTTCAATCTTTTGGAAATGTTATGAGGGCTGGTGTGAGATAGAGGTGGACAATATTTGTATAAAAAATATGAATGAAGAATTTTAAATTCTAAGCCTTTTATGACAAAAGATATAACCCATAGTGATTTTATTTCAATACCTCATATAATTATCACTTCCCTACAACCTATTATGCTTGTCTGTCCTTTATAATACTCTAGATTAGCCTTATAGGATATTTATGAAGCAAATCTGATTACTAACCATAAAAGTGTTTTGGTAACAATTGATTTGATTAATTAATTATCCCACAATTTTTTCCCTTAAATCACACAATTCTATAATTTACAAGATACACCAACCAACCTCACATAGTATTAGTACTGAGTACAGTCAGACAAGGGAATAGCTCCAGGTGATAGAGTCATTAACTATGGATATTAAACCCATAAATAAGAGCTTCCTGTATATTTTACTAATGAAGGGTGTTTCCTATTGCCACCAATTAACACTAAGAAAATTAAACATCATTCACCAATAAAATTAAAGACATTTTTCCCTCCATACCAATTAAGAAAATCAGAAGGAAAATGTTTTGATTCATGCTCATCATATATATGTAAATATGTCATATAATGGCTCATATTTAGCAAATATGAACTACCAAAACACAAATGAAAAATATTTTGGAATTTCTCCAGCCCAACACTGGCTAGCAAAAAGTGTGATTTGAAAGTGTTTTAGTCCTGCTGTTAAACATTTACTAATATAAATTAATTAATGACAGATTCTTTTCATCAGAATCACAGTGAACTTTTAAAAGACAGTGAGGGAGCAGTCCCTTTATTCACTTGTATACAACAGAAGACAAAAGGAAAATTATTATGGAATAGTTGATCAAACTGAAGACATAAATTCTGGGTTACTTTGAGAGAACTTCTCTTCACCATAAACACCATAAGAACTAATAAAATTTTTAAATTAAAATTAACAAAAGCAAGAAGGTTCATCTTCTTGCATCAGTAAAGGAACAATGAATCAGCCTGGTGTTGCTCTACGGTTGAGCATTGATCTATGAACCAGAAGGTCAAGGTTCAATTCGTGGTCAGGACATATACCCAGGTTGCAGGCTTGATCCCCAGTGGGGGGCATGCAAGAGGCAGCTGATCAGTGATTCTCTCTCATCATTAAGGTTTCTACCTCTTTCTCCCTCTCCCTTCCTCTCTGAAATCAATAGCAATGTATTTTATTTTTAAAAAGGTGGGGGTTGGGGGGCAATAAGACCATCTCACCGAGTTTTGATCAGGGAGAAAGGAGCCTTGGACCTGCTGGCACTCAGGTCCAGAATCCCTGGATAATAGAGATCAAAAGTACTCATGTGTTATGATGGACTAGCAGCAAGCTTTTTATGCTAAACTGGAGCCTGTAAAGAGCTAAAATAATCTGTACATTCATTCTCCTAGGACTCCAGGGTGTATAAAGGTGCATACCTACAGAAGTTGTATAGGAAGCGGCAGAGAAACCCAATTCAGTAACTGGATCTTTAGGATCCACAAAAACAACTTGGCATGGTAACCCCAAACAGCTGAATGAGACCAGGTGGACACGTGTTAGGCAGTTAGATATGAGCAGAGCAAGGACGATGGGCCAGGTACAAAAGGTCACCAGGTTGGAAAGCCTCAAGTGCCTAGCAAAGGACAATTGTAGGGTGGGACTTCACCCATAGGGTGACTTTTCCTCCCATAGCATATTAATGATCATGCAGTTTGGACCCCCTGACCTTTCCTCCCTAGAATTAACATCTAGACCTCAGTTGATAAAGACCCCAGATACTTTATCATTATCTTCTTTACTCCCATGTCCAAAGGCCCTTTCTCTACAAATTATTTATTCCAACCCTATCATTTTATAAATAAATGTTCTCTTATAGTTTGAGTCTTAACTTTGAATTCTTTCCTAGCCAGAACTCAAGTACCAAGGTTGCTGAACTCAGTCCAGCCTGACCCTATGGTTCTAAAATCTATTGCTATTTCTGCCACCTACAATAGAGGCAGCTATAAAAATGACTAGACAGGAATAATTAGGGAGCGAGAGCAAGAAACAACTCCCACTCAAGATGTACATACAAATGAAAATTTCAAAGCAAATGATGAAATTAACATTGACAAAGACAATTTCAAGCTAGGTTAGTATACCCATCTTCCCCTACAAGACACCTATCAGTTCCCATTTATGTAACCTCAGCACACGTGCATACTCTCCAAAGGGCTACTTTAACAGTATAAGGGTGTGTGTGTGAGAGTGCTCACTGCATGTATATGATAAAAGATAGAACTATGCAGGACATGAAAGGATATGCCTCATTAAATTGTGATGATACTAAAATACACATCACTAATTTAAGAGTCATTGAAGTATAATTCAATATATAGCTTCCTAGAATTTCAAGATAATTCACCTTAGTATATAAGTACATAAGAAATACTCAACAAATTCATTGAGATAGGATGTTCTATCATGTTAGTATATATAACTTGGCTCCTGATGAAAGTCAAGAAAATTTAAGCTCAGTTCTAGCTATACAGTTTGTCAGTTGGGTGAAATTGAGTAACTCATCTCTGAATATCAATTTTTGCATCTATGGAATTATCTGGTCATGATAGTTGACCACCTCAAAAATGAAAATATAACAAAAAAATTAATAAAAACCACCCCTCCTCTGCCTCAAATCTCACAAACAAACAAATCAACATAATACAAATTCCTACCAATGCTTAAAAACAAGAGAAAATGTCAGTGGTATACAAGAGCTTTTGAAGAATACCTGACATGAGAAAATGTCAGATTCATTAATGGTTAAGCAGCAGCAGAAAAATCAGAAACTCAAACACACTCAAGAGTAAAAAACACTTCCCAGAAATCCCAGGGATAACCCAAGATGAGGAAAAGATATGCCAAGGGCAGGACAGAGGTAGAGGAAGTAATTAAAGAAAAGCATTTAAAATAGTTGGATAGCCCCCCTCCTCTGTCTACCAAGAAACAACGATGTTTTCTCTCTGTTTATTGTCTTCTTTTAAAAAGAGAAGGATGGCACAGCTGGTTAAGAAGCCTGAAAAGGGTGTTGTTGCAAGATAGGTAAGCACAGCACAGCCTGAAGCTATTGTTGACCTTGACAGCCACAGTGGGAGGGAGAGAAAAAAACTGGAGGATAGCAGGTGGCATCAGCATGCTCTGACTCTGCTCTCTGACGTGAAGGTCTTGATATGACATGTGCAGTGAGCAGGCCCTGGAAAGGTAGTCCAAGAAACTATTAGAAGGAAGAAAGAGCCCCATATTCAGAAGAGAATCTTGTCTTACACTCTACCTTTTGTATGACAACTTCAGCCTGAATAGCTAAGTCAATACATTAAAAATAAAACCTACGGCTACTAATAATGATCAAGATAAATCAAATACAAAGATATTACAACTTTAAATAACTAGAAATGAAAGGAAACTAACTACATGATAGACATAAAACTCAAAAAAGAAAAAAATTTATGTCTTATAAGGGTATATTTATAGAATAAATGGATAGATATGCCAGAAGTATCATAACTATGAAGTAAAAAAAATAATAATAATATTAAATGTAGTTGTTTTAAAAGCCAAATAACAAATTACCACAAATTTATGAGTTTAAAACAAAATGTATTTATTATCTTACATTTTTAATGGATCAGGAGTCCAAGTGTAGCTCAGCTTAACCTTCTGCTTAAGATTTCACAGGCTGTGTTCAAGGTCATACCTAAAACTCAGTATTCTCTTTCAAACATGTAGTTGTTGTTTGAGTTCATTTTCTTGCAGATGTATAACTTATAGCAACTTGTTTCTTCACGGACAACTAGCATCTGACTTCTTAGTCTTCTTTTATTTATTTATTTATTTTTAATATACTTTTATTGATTTCAGAATGAAAGAAAAAAGGAGAGAGAAATAGCAATATCAATTATGAGAGAGAATCATTGATTGGCTGCCTCCTGCATGCCCTCTACTGAGGATTAAGCGTGCAACCAGGCATGTGTCTTTGATCAGAATCTGAACCTGGGTCCCTTTAGTTTGCAGGCAGATGCACTATCCTCTGAGCCAACCCAGCTAGAGCTTAGACTCTCTTTTAAAGCACTATGTCAAGCCTATCTAGGACAAATCTCCTTTTGATTAGCTTAAATCAATTGATTAGGAAATACAGTCAATAATATTGTAATAACTATTTATGATAACTTATTCCATGTGGGTACTGGAAATATTGAGAACACTTTTCAAAGTATATAATTATTTAATCACTATGCTGTATACCTGGAATTAACAAAAAAAATAATACTGAATGTAAATTATAATTTTAAAAATTATCAATTGATTAGGGACCTTCATTATTTTTGCAAAATCTCTCCTTCTTAGCTATACAATGTAACATAAACACAGGAGTCATAACCCATCCTTTGCCAGATTCTATTGGTTAGAAGCAAATTACAGGTCTTACCCATACTCAAGGAGAGGGGACTTTATAAGAGTCTGGATCATTAGGGAGTACAGAATTTTGCTATTCACATTAAAGAATATGGAAATTTAAAAATATAATCCTACTTAATAAAAGAGTAATATGCGAATTGACCATCACTCCAACACACAAGATTGCTGCTCTCATGTAGTCAGAGATGGCTACCCCCATGTGGACACAAGATGGCCACCACAAGATGGGATCAGGCCAGCAGGGGAGGGTAGTTGGGTGAGCAATTGGGGTGACAAGGCCTGCAGAGGATGAAAGTTGGGGGCAACCGGGCCTGCAGGGAAGGGTAGTTCGGGGGGACCCAGGCTTACAGGGGAGAGCCATTGGGGGGGGGGGACCAGGCCTGCAGGGAGGGCAGTTAGGGGTGACCAGGCCTGCAAGGGAGGACAGTTAGGAGCAATCAGGCTGGTAGAGGAGCAGTTAGGCATCAATCAGGCTTGCAGGCAGTAGCGGTTAGGGACAATCAGGAAGACAGGCAGGTGAGCAGTTGGGAGCCAGCAGTGGCTGGATTGTGAGAGAGATGACTGACTGACTTTTTAAGCCAGATCCTACCAATATTGGGCCTAAACGGGCAGTCGGACATCACTCAAAGAGTCCCAGATTGGAGAGAGTGCATGCTGGGCTGAGGGACACACACCTCCCCCCCCCCCCCCCCCACACACACATGCATAAATTTCATGCACTGGGCCTCTAGTTAGCAAAATAAAAGTAAAAACTCAAAATCTGAATGGTTTAAGAGAATGGACATATCTGAACATTAAATTAAAATAATCATTAAAATGTAATCCTAATATATAAAAACCCTGGGACCATCATGACTGGAGGCTCCACCAATGGAAATCAGTCCTGCGGTCAGTGCTGGGTCACTGTGGCGACCCATATGGCTGCAGGCCCAATGACCCAACACTGACTGCTGAGGGGACTGTGAATCAAGCCCAGAGAGAGGCCTGAAGAGAAATGCAGGGTCTGATCCATAGCCTCTGTGCCAGCTGATGATCAGCACTGGTTTCTCTCTTTCTCTCTGGGCCAGGCCAGCATTTGTGCCTCCATTTCTCTCCAGGCCTCCACCCAGGTTGCTGATCAGCCCTGCCTTTCTGATCAGGCCCTGTTGATAGGCCCAGAGATGCTGACTGGAATAGAAACCAACCGGTCAGAACAAAACCTGAGTGAAGTGTGAGGAGCCAATGGCTGCCGAGGAGGGGGAGCTTTTGATGCTGACTGGTATAGAAACCAACCAATCAGAATCGAATTGGCTGGCAGAGGAGGGCAGCTGGGAGTGAGATTAGGCCTGCAGGGGAGGGTAGTTGTGGGTGAAATTAGTGGAGAGAGTGCTTGGGAAGGCACATGGAAATTTCTTTAATTATTGTCGGCTGAACCCAAGGTGACAGGCAAAGCCGAGTCTTGTTACACATCTTACCAAAAAGGCAAGGGTGTTATCTGCTTGACCTTCATTTCAGCCCAGGTATCAGGGAGTGTGTTTTGATATATAAATCCAGCCAAGTACCAGGAATGCTCTGGGCCTATTCAAGAATGTAAATAATCCCCTTTGTCTTGACTTTTGGTGAAACTTCCTGGTATGTAGGGGTATAAAATATACACACTGCTTGGGCTATGGGTCACTGTCTCTCCAGCAGAAGAGGGCAGTGGTCCCACCTAGTTCCCAGTTTTTTCCTTCTATTTTGTGTCTTATTTCTTTCTTTTATTTCTCAATCCCCAGCTGCCTCTACTCAGGAACTGGAACTGCTCTCTAGCCACAGAAATATTTTTACATCAGATCAGGCTGTTAGGGGAGGGCAGTTAAGGATGATCAGGCAGGCAGAGGCAGTTAGGGTCAATCAGGCTGGCAGGGAAAGGCAGTTGGGAATGAGATCAGGCTGGCAGGCAAGGAAAGTTGGGGGCAACCAGGCAGGCAGATGAGGGCAGTTGGGGGGAGGGGGACCAGGCCAGCAGGGGAGGGCAGTTGGAGGGGAGAACAGTCCAGCAGGGAAGGGCAGTGGGGGTGATCAGGTCTGCAGGAGAGCAGTTAGATGTTAATCAGGTCAGCAGGGGAGTGTATAGGGGGTGATCAAGCTGACAGGCAGATGCAGTTAGGGGGAATCAGGTAGGCAGGTAGGAGAGCAATTAGGAGCCAGCAGTCCCAATTGTGAGAGGGATATCCCAGATTGGAGGGAGTTCAGGCTGGGCTGAGGGACACACCCTCCCCTCATTTAATGAATTTCATGCACAGGGCTTCTAGTCCTCTAGTATGTATGTATGTGTATGTGTGTGTGTGTGTGTGTGTGTGTGTGTGTGTGTGTGTGTGTGTATATATATATATACACATATATATACAGAGAGAGAGAGAGAGAGAGATAAAATTTCACAGATGGTAATGAATCTAAGAATACATACCTCATCCCCATCAACATTTTCTAGTTCATCTTCTTAGTCAGTCCTAACCATGTCTCCACATATTGTTCTGGTTTCTATTACCATAGATTAGTTTTGCCAGGTAAAGAATAAAAATACTGAAAAATTTTTAATTCTTGCCTTGTTCCCATTGTTATGTAAAGAATTCAGTCTTTCAGCATGAAGTGTAGTACTCTCTGTAGATTTTCTATAGATGCCCTTTTTGAGGAAGTCCTAATTTTCTGATTTTTATTTTAATTTTAAATCACAAATGGGAAAACATTGTCAAATAGTTTTTTTGCATCTATTGAAATAAGATGACATTTTTTTTTCTTTTATCTTATTACTGTAACAAATTGTGCTAAGTGATTTTTATAATCTAAACCAATCTTTCATATCTCTGATAAATGCCACTTGGTATTACTACTGATTTTTATTAATTATTGCCACATCTAATTTATCTTCTAAGGGATCTGAGGCTATAACTTTCTTTCATTGTAACATCTTTGTCTGGCTTTGTAATAAAGTTTTGTTGCCCTAATAAAATTAAATAAGATTTTCTTCCTCTATTTTTTTAAATTAAAAGTTTATATAAGGTTTGTAATTTTCCTAACTTAAAGGTTTCATTTCAACACTGAATCATAAAGATTTATTTTGGGGAAGGTTTTAGATTATGAATTCAATTACCTTAGCAGATATGGGAGTAGTCTGATTTTCTATTTTGTCTTGTGTCAGTATTGTTAATTGTGCCTCTCATGGAATATATCTATTTTATCTACATAGACAAATTAAATTGTAAAACATTGTTTCTAATATTCCCTTGTTTTTTATAATCTAAAAGATTTGTGCTTTTGCCTCTTTTCTTCCATTTCTAATAATTATCAGTCTAGCTAAGGTCTTATCAATTTTAATGAGTTGTTCAAAGATTCAACTTTTGGTTTTGTTGATTTTTCTCTATTCTTTGTTCACTTCCTGTTTTTCTGACCTCTTTTCTTACCTTCATTCCTTCATTTATTCTATCTACTTTGTATTAATTTGCTTTGGGTGGGGATTGATTGGCAAGGAGCAAACTGATGGAAAATTTCTATATATCTTGGTATAAGTATGGGTACATTAGAATATGCACTTGTCAAAACTCATCAAATTGTATGTACACTTAAGAGTTATGTACTATACTTTATATTTTTGCCTGCAAATTATACCACCAAAAACTGTAAACAAATATGAATGCTCACCGGTGAATCTGTGCTTCAAAGTAATAATATAAACAATTCTGAAACTACTTTCCATGTATCCTAGAGTTGAGCAAATGTGTATTTATATTAAGGATAAAGGAAGCCAAGTTTCTTACATTTAAAGAAGGGAGTAACAAATATGAAAAATGGCAAGATCCTGTAATGTTGGTTTGGAACTGCAGACAGTGTCTTTAATTTAGTCTCAAATTTTCCAAAAGAATTGTGTGTGTGTGTGTGCGTGTGTCTGTGTGTGTGTGTGTCTGTGCAGAGAGAGGAGATAATGGCAGAGAGAAAATGATAAAGCTATTCAAATATATAAATAAATGGTACTATACAAGGACTTCCCTGTCCTTTTGCATTTTTTTTTAGAAATTTTGATATGATATAAAATGTTTTAAATACAAAAAGTAAACTCTGCTATACAAATGGATGTTGATTGATTTCATCATTTTACACCTGAGAGATACTCTCTCTGCTGGGAAAGGATGAGGGGCATGCTTGCATCTGGACTCTAGATACATCTGGAAGATTTCCATTAGCAAGAGGTAAAGAACAAAAGCATAGGTAGGGAACAATTCTGGAAAAAACATTATTGGGATAAGTTTGTTCTAAAGGGACCCAAAATAGAAAACCTTCTTTTTAAGAATACTTGCCGGGAGAGGTGGGGGAACCACCAAAGGTTAGCATAATAGTGGCAGCAGCCTCCTTCCGAGTAAACTTCTGTAACCTCTCTAGTAATTTCCCATGCTTCGGACAAAAAAAAAGTAACTTTCAATCCTAAAAACAGTCTTTTTTTTTTTTTTCCCCTAAGAACTACGTGACATGCTCATTTCCACTTTTTTTCCCTTTCTTAATTTTAGAACAAATAAAGCTGTTATTACGTTGTCTTTTGGCATTTATCATACAAAAACCTCTGCTGGGGCCTTTCTCAAAAATTGAAATGTAAGAAATTTTGTATATGTTTATTTTTCATCCTCCCCCCGCCCCCCCCTTTTTTTTTTTTTTTTGGTGTGTGCATGTAAAGGTAAACATTTCAAACTGCAACAATATAATTTCATTTTTTTTCAAGGTCTGACAATGTCTTCATAACAACACATTATAAGAGCCTGTTTAAGATTGCTAGCTCGGTTTAACTTCATATCCAAGTACCTATCATGTACTTTATTCCAAATCCTATCCTGCTAAAGCCTGCACATTTCTTTGGTTCTGATGGGCAGACACAGGCTGATAGATACAGCTCCATCCTCACATCACATGCTCAGGACTCCTCAGAAGCCTTTTTGGCAACACGGCCACTCCTGTAAACTGAAACACAGCCTTAGCCAAACATTCTCTCTTTTCAAAAATGACATAGATTTCTATTGGAGGAATATATTTCTTATTTCTAAAAAATATGCAGAAAGTATGAATATTACTTCAGAGATTAGTCTATTTTATTTCTAATAGGCCATGTTTTTGGTACTACCAGATGTTAGCATATTCTTAATTCAAATCATCAGGTTCAATTACATCACCAGGAAGGGCCGTTGTGTTCTTCCTGTATTTGAGCTATTAATAAAATATGTTTTTAATTTTCAAAATTGCTTGGCTTTGGAATGGGCCATTACTCTGGGGAGCTGGAAATACAGGAAGGCGAGCAGCATATTTGGACCATAGAGGGTTTCTCAGACATACACCAAAATAAATTTTTATAACCATTTCCCCTTTGATACTTTACCTTATGTTGCCTGATATAACACTGACTTAAATTCTTTCATTAGCACTGATGATGGCATTTTCATTAGAGCATGTCTATGTGGTGGATAATGAATCCAACACCATTTTAAATCACTGTAAGACAGAGAATACATGCATATGCATGTGTGTGTGTGTGTGTGTTGTACATGTTGTAAAGACAGTCAAATTCTTTTCTGTAATCCAAAGCCTTTCTTCTCCTGACTTGAAATCAAGGGAATACACCCTGTGGGAAGCATTTGCCCAATCCTGTGCACAAATGTTTTGGCCGTGAAAGAGCAAACATATGGAAGTCATTTTCCTTACACAAAACATGGCTGAGTCAAGTCACACCTAGGAAAAGGTTTCTTCGATCTTCAAGAGCCAGAGTGGTTCAGAGAGAAGGAATATGGCCCTGCTGCTCTATTTCTTAAATGTCAGCAATCTATGGGCCAAGGGGAATGAGATACTTATTTTTTTCAGTATTAACAGAGATATGTAGGTTATTAAAGGAAGGTTATTATTTAAATTATTTTTAAAAGTACATATTGTTGCTATTAGAGTACCATTTTATTTTACTGGGGTTTTTTTTATTTGTTTGTTTGTTTGTTTAATAATGTAAAGGTCGTATTTCACATTAAGAAAACCAGTAAGCGATTTTACTGAACTTATAGGTGACAAGCAGTGTATATAAAACTGCATGGAAAAAACCTCTAAGGCAGCAATGGCAGATCATTTGCATACTGATTGCCAATTTCAATCAGTTGGTCATGACTACACAAAACATGGATTGAGAAGGAATCAGAAGTGGTGAATGAGAGCCCTTCTGGATTAATGATGTCTGCCACAGGCATGAAATGGAAAAGTGGTAACACTTCTCTTCTGTCTTCACTAAGCCTACAATTGGCCAAATTTTTTTCAGTTCTTAAGTACCCTCAATATTTTAAATACACACACACACACACAAATATGTGCTTTACAAAGAAATAGTCCCAGACATTATAAAAGGATCATGGATGTATTAAAGAATAAAAATAACCATGGCTCAAAGGGAGATGAGGCACAAGTGCTATCTCTACCACAGAATCATCGCAGTTTTAACATATATATATATATATTATTAATTTTCCACAGAGAGGAAGGGAGAGGGATAGAGAGCTAGAAACATCAATGAGAAAGACATCGATCAGATGCCTCCTGCACACCCCACACTGGGGATGTGCCTGCAACCAAGATATATGCCCCCAACCAGAATCGAACCTTTCAGTCTGCAGGCCCATGCTCTATCTGCTGAGCCAAACCAGCTTGGGCAGAATCAACGCAGTTTTAACTCTGGATCTTCTTCCGCCAATGGAAATTTAGGTACCAAATTCATAATACCTACTACAATAAAAGAACAGTTCCCAGGTAGCTTACACATATTCTTATTATGAAGATCAAGAGGGTTTTACTTTAAAGTCATAAAGATTGGAAAATGCCGTCTAGTCAAGAATACCCTTAACAACAATGCCACAATAAATGTAGTAGGCCTGTTTTGATAGTGACTCTCCATATAAGTGGAGAGCATGCCATCAAAAGAGAATTCAAGATAGCAATTTTTAGGTAGTCAAAAGGTACAAACTTTCCATTATGAGATAAATAAACATCAGGAATGTAAGAAGAATGTAATGCTCAACAAGATAACTATAGTTAACATTGCTTTATGGTGTAAATGAAAGCTGTTATGAAAGAAAAAATTTCCTTTTTTTTGTATCTATGTAAGATGATGGCTATTACCTATGCTTATTGTGGTAATAAGTTCATGATATATGTAAGTCAAACCAGTATATTATACTTCTTAAATGTATACACTGCTGTATGTCTATTATATCTCAGTAAAATGGGAAGAAGAAAGAAAGAACAATAATTTTATAGGAACCCAACCAAATGTGTTCTCGAATGTGTCTATTTTCCAGTGCCAGGTATGAATAGGTCTGCATAGATTGGAAGCTGATCTAATTGAAGTAAGGGTCAATATAATTATGGCTATTGAATAACCTACCACAGGTAAGTGTCTAGATGGAACTTCAACCTGTCTCTATGCCCAGGATTACTGCTAAGAGTTCAGTGTCCTGTCCTTTCTCTCAGCCTCTATCTTCTTTGTAAAACACAGAAGTATATATAATGTGTAAAATAGGCACACAATTCCAATTATTCTATTATTCTATTTTCAGTCCTCTCCTAAAGCCAATAAAACTTGAGGTATAAACACAATAGAACATAATAATTTGACCCCACAAAAAGGTATTGTTTAGAAGCTCAGTCACCCAAGGAAGGGGTCATCTAATCAAATAAGTTAACTAAAGCATACCTAAATCTAGGTAGCTTATCTTCCTAGCCTTCAGATTTTGAATTTGAATTTATGAATCCTAATAGGCCAATTAGCTTAGCAAGATAAAGCGTGGTGCTAATGATGTTAAGATCAGGGAGTTGGTCTCCTAGGAATCTATGAGTTTTAAATACAAAATAAAACAAAATCATTACCATAGCCATAGCTTGAACTTTTAACCACAGGCATCCACCTCATAATGGCTCATCCTTATTCCCAACTGAGACCAGGTAGGAGCATGTGGATGGCTCAGAGTCACCTTTTACTACTACTGGGTTACAAAAGCACACATGATCCACAATGGTGGGCTACTCCTAGAAACAAGAGATCCCTGTAATATTTGCCTTTTTAGTCATATTAGCTATGCTATTTCCATGCCAAATATACATTGATTTTTTTTTCAAATTCAATTTTGACTCAATTCAACAAGGATAATGCAATTCAGATGTAAGAGGGCAGGAATTAAGTTTTAGTGAGCATCTATTATGTCAGACACTTGTGGATACCTTATATGCAATCTGTTATTTCATCATCACACCAACCCTTCTGAAGAATGTTTGTATATCTGCAAGTTTGTACTTGTAACTACAAAACTGGTTTTTATGTATTGGAGTCAGACAGACTTGAGTCCTTAATCCCTTAAATTGCTAGTTGTATAATTTATATGAGTTATTCAGCTTCTCAAAATTTGATTTGTCTGTAAGTAAATGAGGAAGCACCTTCCCCATACAGGGGACGTTAAATTGAATGTCATAATATACGTGAGTAGCACAGTTCCTGGCATACGGCAGTATTCTAAGCAAAAGGATAAGAGAGAGAGAACAGAAACAACTAAATCAGATACTATAAGACTATTTTTTCCACATTCTCATACTTTGAGAGTAAAACAATAACATTTCAATAAAAATGCTCATGTCTAAAATGTCTAAAACGGGCTGGCAAACAATTTTCCTTAAAAAGTCAGATTGTCAGTATTTGGATTCTTATAGGCATATACATAAGGTCTCTTTCACAACTACTCACTTCTGCCATTGGGGTGAGAAAGTAGCTGAAGACAATTTATAAAGAAACTGATGTGGCTGTGCTCTAATAAAACTTTACTAAAAAAGGTAGCAGGCCAGAGTTCTCACACAGGCCATAATATGCCAAAGCTTAGTCTAAAATTTATTTTGTGCTATTCAGTTATAAATTACTATCCTATTAAAAGTAACTTTCAAAGTGAGACTTTTAAATTCTGAATAATTTCTAATTTTTTTCATTACTATTAACAATTTGCTATTGCTGTCTTTCAAAGATTTTGTTCAGCTAATGTAAACATCAGCTAAATTTGGCCCTAATTGCTAGTTGTTGGAAATTAACAAGGAAGTAGGGTGCAGTAGATAACTTTAAAAAGCATTTGCCAGGGAGAAAGAATCTCAGCATGCATCCATTTCCTGTTTCCCAGGTTATTAGGGATTAATACATCAACATGATGGATATGTTGGATTTTTAAATCGGGAACCTCAGAGTGCAATCAGGGTTCATCTTATCCCTGAAAAAATTCAATGTTAGTTTACAGGTTACAGAACTCTCTGGACCCTCCTCTGCCTCCTGGAACTGTGGAGTCCAGGCTTCAGTGTTTGTCTGTCCTCTGTGGCAGAAGATTCTCAGTGCTTGCTGTTGGCCAGATAATAAATGACCCTTAAATGATGACCTAGGGAATGAGACTTAGAGAATGACAAACTTAAAAAAGTACAAAAAAAATTTGTATGTATTATCATAATTCTGATTTATAACCACTACCATCCTGATTGTGTGCAAATTTTCTTTACAGAAGGGAATTATTTTTCTAATAGACTTTTGGGGGCTTTGATATGATTTCCTGCTAAAGATAATTAGTCACTCATTGAATAATATGTCTTGAAGCTCAATACATTCTAACACCATCAATTAGAAAAAATGAGGGATAGTTTATGAAAAAGAAAAAGTTGAGAAGTAAGAGGAAGAGAAGGAAAATGACCAGGGTTTTGTTGATGATTTTGTACAACACATCAAAACAGAATCAATTTATTTGTCTTCATTGGTTTTAATCTGGTTAACCACTTATACCAAAACCACTTTACTCCTACCAGATTGCTGACTGACTACTTTATTTGTTGTTATTTTTCCTTGCCATATAGGTCTAGAATTCTTAGAGAAGAATTTTGAAGAATTATAGAAGAATTAAATTGCAGAGGAGTTTGTTTGTTTGTTTGTTTGTTTGTTGTCTTCTTTACTTAGCCCGCTTTAAAGGAACTTCAAGATTCCTGGAAGAAAAGGTTTTGCCATTTCCCTCTACAAGTCACACTCCCCAAAAACCAGGTGCAAATTTTATTGTGAGCTATCTATCTGCTCAGAATAGTGCTATGTTTTGCATCACATAAATGTCAGTTCCCTGATGCAAATGATTAGAAATAAGTGAAAATGGGACTAATTCCTTTGCACTGCTTCTTAAGGACCTGTTTTCTTTCTCCCTGCTAAGGTTCTTCCCCTCCATGTGTATTTGAGAAAACCTAAGATGTTTCTCCTTGCTTTTGACATCTTGGATTTCTTAATCTCCCTAGAAAATAGAACTTTTACATAATAACAAATAACAGTTGTAAAGAAAAAAAATGGCTAAAAATAATTTAGACCTCCATGACAAGGTAATTTCTGGCAAGGCTATTCATTCACCGTATCTGAGTACATATATCCTATCCCTTCCAATCCAGGAGCATAATGGCAGTCCATTTGGCAGGCTCCATAATGAAGTCTAAGAGGAGTCTCATTAATTAGTTTCCAGCTCCAAAATGCCAGCATAATCCAATTGCACTAAAAATGTTACCATTTTGTGTACATTTTAATTATCTATGACATTGAAGTGCTTGACAATTTTGCATGTAGATTATTTTATCTAAAATAATTAAATGTGTCTGGCATTGTTAATACAAAACAAAGAAACATACATGTTCCAATTAAGTAGACTGCATGCCTCTCACCTCCAGCTCAAAGGCAGAAATAGAACTTGGGTCAGTGGACATTTACAGGAAGGTGTCTCCACCCCAACGTGGCTGAGAGGAACGTGCTACTATTGTTCCAATTTTTCAGTAATGTGGGTAGCAACTAAAATAGGCCTACAAGTTGAAATAAATTTGAGTGTGCCCAATGGAAATTAGACACCAGGGCAATAAGAATCCTGAGAGTTAATGTTGACACTACTTGTCGGAAGCTAATTTACCTACTTGTTGTGGCTAGAATATTAATTTAATTGAGAAACATTGTTGAAAAGCAGTATAATTATACCAATGTGACTAAGCCAATTGGTTACATTGTTTTTATTATAAGCACCCCAAAACATGGTGATTGACTTTTACATTTGTTTTCTTTTCAAAACCCACCTTATGTTTAATCTTTGTTAGTTTATCCAAAACTTAACAACCTGGTAGGCTGAAAATTAGTATTTCTACTTAATCCATAAGAAATCTTTCCCAAGATGATTCATAACACCTCTGTTCAAAGAAGTGGGTAGTAATAGAATCCATACTTGAACTATTAGATCTTCTCAATTTAATTTGGTGTTTTCAATAGAAAAATGAAGGTATCCTTTTCAGCAGTGCTTAAGAGAGTGAGTCCAAATATCTTACCAGCTGTTCTTGTGCTTCAGGTAATTTTTAACATTCAACTAACATTATCACTTACTTCACAGGCAAAAATAACATATACAACTACATACACCTTTTCAAAGTTCAGTCCTCAACATGGGTCAAGTGAGTTCTTTAGATTTTGAATTTTTCTTTGTCACTTTTAAACTCTACAGCCACCATGAATCCTATGGAAACACACAAACAAGGGAAACCAAACAGGAAATCCTATACTTTTTTTTTTTATTATTACTATTATTATCAGCAGGAAATTTAGCTCAGGAAGTACAATAAAATCTTGGCCATTCAGAATCCTTAGGGAATGGATCCTTCCAGAAAGCTCAGTTTTGGAAATCCCTTAGGGTAAACTCCCTTAAGTCCTGAAAGTAAATTACTGAATTACTCTGAATTGAAACATTCTGAAAATGTACTGGACATTCCTTGCACGTTAAACTGAGTTGGTTATTTCTTAATTAGTCAAAACCATTTTAATGCAAATCATTTACTTTAATACTACTTCAATGTCCTTAGACTCAATTGAAGAATGTAGAACACTTTGGTAATTAATTAAACCACTCCAGTTTCTCTCTGTGTGTGTGTGTGAGTGTGTGTGTGTGTGTGTGTATTTGAGTGTGTTTGGTATACGAGGGAGTGTATTTGTGTTAGTGGATGCTTTAATTGGATTTGCCTTTGGAAGATTTTCTGTCTTCTTTGCAATCAATTAATTTTCATTTTTTAAATAAAGCCTCCCCTTTAATTTGTAAAATTGAGTATAGATATCCAAGCCTGTTAAAATTGTAATAAAGTAGGTATATTTAAATAAATTGAAGGTAAAAACCTGAGTTATTCTGTGGTTATCAAGAAGATGACTTTACCTCATGGAGTGTGTGATTTCTCAACCAAACCAAGCCAAACAAAAGTCAAGTGAATGAACTTTTACAGTCTGGACCCAATTAGTGTTCTTAACTGTGTAGACACAGTATAACAGAGAATGGTTTGGACAAATTTTAAAATAATAGTACAATGGACATGCATCTGTATTTAATGATAATTTGGGTCCTTGGGGTTTTCGAAGGAAATATGCCCCTATTCAAATTTCTCTTAGAGTCAAACCTAGCATAACTTGTTACTTTGAAACTACCAAGTTAAATTTTGTCAACTAAAGCATTAATTCAAGATATATCTGCTAAATTATAACCACATGCAGGTACTGTTTCGTGTTCAATGTAGAGCAAATGAAGCCACAGTGACATGCCAACTTCTTATCAAATTTTAATTATTTAGCTGCTATTTATTTAGTTATTCACTCATGTCAGTATTTATTAAGTGCCTTCTATTTTTGGAGACTCTGCGAGGCTTTGAGAAATACATGGTGAGCCAACACACACATGGCCCCAGCTCTTCTGTAGCCAGCTAATTCTTGGGGGAGTTAGACAATCGAATAATCAGTAAATACGTTAAAGCACACTGTGGTCAGGACAATGTTCAGGGAAAACAGGCTCCTGTGAGAGCACACAGTGGGAGACACCAAGCTGGCTGGGATGTTAGCAATGCTTCTGCAAGAAAGTGAGGTGTGAGATAAAAGTGAAGGAGTTGCCTGGCCGGCATGGCTCAGTAGTTGAGCTTTGACCTATGAACCAGGAGGTCACGGTAAGGGCACATGCCCGGGTTGCAGGATCAATCCCCAGAATGGGGTGTACAGGAGACAGCCAATCTATGATTCTTTCCCATAACTGATGTTTCTATCTCTCTCTTCCTCTCCCTTCCTCTCTGAATTCAATAAAAAATATATTTTTTAAAATGAAAGAGTTAACCAGGTAAAAGAGAAGAGGTTCTGGGTTAGTTGGGAAGCATGCCTGGCTGATGGAACAGCTCTTGCAAAGGCTGGGGTAGGGGACACATGTGGGGCACCTTCAAAAGCAAGGGAACTGAGCAAGATAGTGGGACAATTTGATACTTGAAAAGCTGGAGAGGTGAGAAAGGGCCATAGAAACTTTGTAAGTCCTCTAAGCGAGTTTGTTTTTAACCTAAGAGATTGGGAACCTATCACAGTCATAATCTTGTTTTCAAAGAACAATTTCAATGTGCAATACAATAGGATAATTTCATACAAAGATTTAAATGGATTTCATATTTTACAGGAAATATGAAAAACGAGCAAAACTCCTTTTAATGCTCTCCATTTCTCCTTTAGTCATCCTTGATGTGAATTTCTATGGCTATTTAAATCAACGCTATACAATTTTCATTTCAGTTTCATGTTATCTGTGCTGTTTCCCATCCAAGAGAGCAAGAGAAAACAATCTCCAGATGGCACCAAGTTGAAAGGAACCCCTTCCAGATCAGAGCAAGAAGATACCAAGGGCATTCCTCCTGACTGGAGGAGTAAGATGCCAAAATCGCATCCCAGAGGAGAAGGAAATGGGGTTTCCAAAGTGGAAGGTTCCAGAGGAAAGTGGGACTGATGAATTTTCAGATAAAGTAAACACTTGGAAAATATTACAGATAAGCATTTAATAAACATGCCAGAACACCTAGGGCAGAAAAAATGCAGTAGCTACATAAAAAACCTAAGCAAAATTAAAAATAAGGGGATTATTGGCTTTGGGAAAAATACAAAATTATATAAAAAAAGGGAACACAATCATAGGAACACAATTCATGCAACAGAAAATATAAATATGTACAATCAGATAAAAAAAGAGACTGAAAGTAGGGGAGGTGTGTGTGGTATAAGATAATTAAATCTTCACATTTATCCTCATAAATAGCTTAAGTTTATTCCATAACTTATACACAATACTGATGAAAGTCACTATGAGAATATTACTTAAGAATATGGGTTTGATTTTCAGAAGAAATAAATAGAGCTCAATGTGATTATCTCAATGAAATATTACTATTAAGTTTAGAAGAGAGAAGAAAAGAACTACTGTTTTAGTTTATAAACTTTTAGGAAAATTGAACATTTTAAGATACATATGATTACATTCTTTCATAAACATTAAAATTAACTTTAAAAACAAGTATATGCATATATTTCTCCAATTATTTATATTTATCTAATCAGTGTGAACTAAAATTTGGCCTACATTCAGACAAGATTTAAAACAACTTAATATAAGTTAATTTGGGAAGAATTTACTGGTACTTTTAAAAGTATTTTCTTTCTGCATTTAATTTTTTTTTTCCTGAAGCAGCTCAGGAATTGCCAATACTGGGCTTACAGACATTTTTTGAGGTGTGAGCGTAAGTGGAAAATATTTATCTTGAAATTCTGCCAAGAGATAACAAGTATGGAAAGGAATAACATGGTGCTTCATTATTCTGAAACAGATACTCAAAGGCAAAATGTGGCTCATTGAGTTCGGCTCCAGGATTTAACTTGAAATAGCCACAAAATGACCAACTCAAGCTTAAGAAACATTTTCAACACCTGAATGGCATGACCTCTCTCCTACCTTAGAAATTACTAACATCTCTGG
This sequence comes from Lasiurus cinereus, assembly GCA_011751065.1. NCBI lineage: Eukaryota > Metazoa > Chordata > Mammalia > Chiroptera > Vespertilionidae > Lasiurus > Lasiurus cinereus. The sequence goes on along the minus strand of JAAGEH010000079.1, from coordinate 7,121,986 downwards.
TTTATAGATGTTTAAAAGCCAGAAAATTAAATGGAAAGTAGCAGAGAAACACTACTAATTATGCATCATTAGTCTTAAAAGGTCCAGGAGTGCACAGGTTATTTGAAAGGCTATTTAATTTAAGATACTTATTCAAATTTGTGAATATTCTGGAGAAAAGAGCAGTGGTCAAAACCTTATGACATGTGGATCTATGATAACACTGACTTCTGAAAGAAACAGTTTGTGACAAAATGTACAATAAGCAGTAATTAAATTCATTTTCCCAATCATTTTTTAAATCAGTTCTATCAACCAGGATAATTGGGACATTTTAAAAATAAAAAATCAAGTAATTCCAAACATAAGTTGTACTAAATGCACTCAGCACCAAAATGTATACTTCATTTATTTTCTTCCCTGTGTAAAGCCATGCTTTTACACTAGTCAAAAGTACTTTATAAGAAAAATATTTACACCCACATGGTAATCTTCTCTGAGCTAGAGGAGTAAGGATGAGTGACAGGCTCTGGTAGAACCTTAATGTGTGAGTCAGCAGTCTAGCTGCAGACAATAATATCCATTCTGCCCGGTTCAAGCAGATAAAAATATTTATTGCAGCCTGTAGAGTGCTTACTAAGTCTACTATAGGAAGCTAGAGAACCAGGGGTGGATGCTGTGATGGAAGTTTCAGTGACAAGAACCAATAACGAGTGTGATTAGCAAAACCTCACCACATCCTGGGACTTCTGAGGAAGCATTGTTGCCAACTCCGTAGGCCCTGCCATTACTTACATGGACACTGTGAAGGACTGAACACCTAAAACTCTGCTGCCATTGGCCTCTAAGAATCAAATGAGTTTATCACCCCATTTATCAGAAGATGAGTCTAACATAACTGGAACTTCACTGTGCTCACTTCTGAAGCCCCATATAGATGACTGAATGGCTGGATCTAGGTCACCCCACATGTCTGGGCTCCAGCCACGAAGGAGGCTAGGAAGTGAACTCACTAGCATTAGGGATGTAGACTTCAAAACACAAGGAAGTCTCTAAACTTGAAAAGAGAGAAAAGGGGGTCTTGGAAAGCCAGAAAATATGACAAATGTCAACTGTTCAAATATCACAGTGTATATAATTGTTACAAATCCCATCTGGTAATAATCAGTGACTAAGGAGTTTCAAGTAAATCACATTATAAAGCAAGTTCTAAAGTCCAGGCCTTTATTTAAGTGAGATATAAAAATGGTAGTGAAATGGCCCAGAGCAGTAGTATTTCCTGGGATACAATATGGATTCTACAATGAATGTTTTTTGAAGAGTTATCATGGAATAATGATGATCATGATTGTGATAATGGCAATGATAATAACTAATGCTTACTGAATGTTTTCTAACTCTTGGGCACAGCAATGAATGGTTTAAATGAATAAATGGTTTAAACTATTTCATTAAACAAACACATTAAGTTGGCATTATAATTTTTTTCCATTTTATTAATGAGAAAACCAAGGCTAAAGGAAGTCAAGAAATTTATCAAGATGTGGGTGGACCTAGAATTTGAATAAAAGCAATCTAAAGAGTGCTACAATTCTGGAGTTAAAAAGCCTGAGATTTTAGGCCCAGTCCTGTCACTAACATAGAACTTTACCCTCTTAGTCTTACTTTCTTTATCAGTTAAATTAGAATTATAACTCCTGTCTTACCTTTTCTATGTAGGTACTTGGGAAACCAAATATGTGAAAACATTCTAAATTCTAAGTTGCTATCCTATATATTAAAGAGCTAATATGCTAATAAGACCAAACAACAGAACGACTATTCAGACAACGATCTGGACGACCTTCTGGATGAAGCTGGGGCTGCGATGGGCTATGAGCACCAAGCCCCTTGCATGTATTTCATGCATCGGGCCTCTAGTTAATATATAAGGTGCTATTACAGATAGCAAGTCATAAATGCTTTTTCAGGTCCTGATTACTGTTATTTATTTCATATTGTATCATATGTATTTTTTGTGTTTGCTCTCTAGCCTTCAGATCCCCTCTTCAGGCAATGAATTTTCCCTGAAAGAACCTAAACCTCCCTATTCCCCTCATATAGTATGAATGAAAATACCCTCACCCTTAGCTCCAGAAACAAGTCCTGATTGGGTTATAACAGAATTCATATCTGATTTCATTGACCTCAAGTGATTGACTTAGAGACAAGCATGTTACCTAAAATGAGGTCACATGGTAATTAGAGATATTTGGGGGTTTCAGGGGAGGAGACCAATCTCTCCCCTTTAAAAAAACGTTATCAGATGAGATGTCTTTTTCCTTAGGTATCGTAAAACGAATCTCTGAAGTCTGGAATTTTTTGTTTCAATGAGAGAAGAGCTGGGACTGACATGTAGAGTCTGAGGAAAGGGCCAATGCAAAGGTGGCAAGACATAGAGACAGAAACTGGGACTATAATGATATTGCCTAAGTCATGAATCTAGCACCTTCTACTGGCTATTTTGATTACATGGACTGGTACATTTTTTGTTGTTTCAACTACCTTAAATTAGATATGTGGCCAACAATACTGTATTACATGGATTTTCTCTACCCTATAAAAAAAATAGCTATTATCCCTCAACTCCTTTTTACTTTATCCCCATTTAAAAGTTTCTTAAACACTCAGAAACCAGGTATTCTGATCTGTGAGGTACATTGTTTATTTGTTTTGCTCATTAATTCATAACAGAGACTGTCCAGTCCTCTTTCTGTTGCCTTCAGATCAGAGCGTTTGGCATAATCTTTTGAAGCCCTTCAATGTTAAGAAATCTCTATCCTTTAAAAATGGATTTGATTTTTAGAAAAAATCAAGTCATATAAAGCCAAGTGCAGTAAACAAAGTGGGTAACCAGATCCAGTATTTCATGCTATGGTCCAAAAAGGGTGTAACATTAAAGTAATAAGGCTTATTTTTTTTCCATGTAATTCATAAACTAACTTCTATATCATTGTATTATAGTTGAAATTCCTTTGACATTCATTTTAGAGTTATATTACAATGTTATTCTATCATGTTCCCTGGATTTTAAAGAAGGCCCTGATAATAGTCCTATAAAATAGATAGCAATAACATGGGAATTTTTGTTCTTCAATAGATGAAACTGAAAGAAACAGTAAATAATGTAATTTAATTTAACAAAGATTTATTGAGTGCTTATTGTATAGAAGCACTACTGCAGATCTTAACAAAAAGGAGACATACATTTATTTAGTCTTAACTTCCTATTTTAATGATGAGAAATTAAAGCTCACAGAGGTTAAGTGAATTTTGTAAAGATTCTTGATTCCCAGACCAATGCTCTTGGTAAAGAACCAAAATGTATTAACATTCCACCCCAAAATAATTAAATGCAAAATAAAAGCAGTCTCTAGCCAGAACAGAGAGTGAATTGGCATCGAGAATTAACCATGCACATTTATGACCATGACCTAGAATATGTAAAGTTGTAGTTCCCATTTAATTGCAGGGAATTAAATAGGAATACTGATATAGAACTTGAAAGATTGGAAAAATGATATCATCTGAAAATTATGAAACACAGTGGAAGTAAAAAAAAAAAAAAAGATCTGCAAAAAGAAATATGTTCCCCTGAAAATTTGACCAAAAGAAAGAATTAGTTGATATTAGCCCAATATAACACAAAGGGGAAAGTGTCTAATCAGTGTACAAGAGTTCCTTTTCTTAGATAAGAGTGTGCTTTAAAAAGTGAGAAAGGGTTTCTAAATAGCTCATGTTCCTTTGCCCTTCTTTATGAGTCTGTATTCTGTATGCAATTCAGATATGCACAGAGAATTTAATACCTATAATTGGTAACACAGATTTTTTTATTTATTTTGAATGGAATGGTCAAAGAGGGGTTTACAAAGTCATGATAGATTAGTAATAGCATGAAGCCAATATCAGCCTTAAGCAAAAAGTCCAAAGACAAAAGGTGTTCTTACTGGAGCCCAGAATTGGGAGTCACTCAGCAATGGCAGGAACTATGGTGAGCTCTCTGGTAGGATCTGGGAATCACAGAGAGAGTGATGTCTGGTAGAAGATGGAACCAAAGAAGAGATGGAACGAGAGAAGAAATGGAACCAGAGAGGTCTGAGTCATAACACTCTTGCTTTATCCTTTCCCCCAACCTTTAAGTCTACAGCCAGTGCTGATTGGCGAAATGTGTTCACAAACCAAAGGTCATTGAAAGGTGAAAAATGTTTCCTGCCATACACAAGAAGGAAGCAGAAACCATAGATCAGATAACAAACAGGTAAAAAAATTGAAGATCACTTATGAACACGGACACAAAAATCCTCAACATAATAAATTTAATTAACCTAGTAGCATATTTTAAAACATCATAATTAAGTAACTTGATTAAGAAGTACTACAATTATTCAATATCATAAGACAAATTTAATAAAAAATTAAGACTGTACAAGTAAAAAACCCTAAGTGCAGAATAATCATTTGATAAAATTTCTTAAAAAACTAAGAATAGAAAGAAATGTTCTTAATCTGATAAAGAGCTAAACACTTACAGCTAACACCTACAATAGCATAACAAATAATGAACAGTGTAATTTTCAAAGAATTCCCATTAAATCAGAATTATAATGGAGATTCTAATCACTTTTTAGAAAATATAGAAAAAATATGATTAGAAAAGGAAGAAAAAGATGTTGTTATTTACAGATATTTTGATTATTTCTACTAAAAACAACTTAGAGATTCTACAAGTAATTTAGACTTAGTTAAAAAAATAACGCATTTGCAGAAAACAAGATAAATATCAAAGTACACTAGCATTAACTAATTAACAGAATTGTAATAAAACATATTCAGAATAATTGTGAAAACTGTTAAATACCTAGGGATAAGTTAGCAATAATGCTTATGTATACCAAAATATGTCAAAGGAAAAAATAATCAACAGATGCCAACAATCAATTGACCCAGATTCTGAAACTACCAAAGACTTTACTGCTGTAACTATACTTACAATCATTAGGTTAAAGAAAAACAAAATTTAGATGAATAAAATCATAGAAAATCTTAGCAGAGAAAAAAAAAATTGAAGCGGTACAAAAATATAATATCTAAAGTATGAAAAATTATCTAATGGCCATGATAGAAAAGTGAAGAGGGCAGAGAAAGTGTCAATCAACTTAGAGCAACAAGCTGAAGAAGACAGAAAAAAAAAATGAAGAAAACAGTGAACAATCTCAGGGAGTATGAGTGAATTACAAAAAGTTTAATTTGCAAGAAAATAGAGTAACAGTAGTGAAGGAGAAAATGGAGCAGAGAAATATAATAGTTTGGCAATTTTTAAAAAGTTAAATATTAAGTTACCATATGATTTGATCAGGACAGAATTAAAGCATACACATGAATTTTCACAGCAGCTCAGTTTATGATAGCTCCATTAATAGGTGAATAGATAGATAAATATGGTATGTTCATGCATTGGAATACTGCTTATAGATAAAAATGGAATAAAAACTACTGAAACACGTAACATAAATGAATCTTCAAGCAATTTGCTGAGAAAAAGAAGCCAGGCCCAAGGAATACATTATAATTTAATTTATATGAAATAAAAAATAATCTATAGCGACAAAAAGCAAATCAGTAGTTGTATTAGTCTAGGCACAAAAGAAAAAGGGACATGGGCAATATTTTTGCTGTGATTTTATATTTTAATTACATTGTTGGATTCATGGGTGTGTACAACTCAATGAATATTACACTTTAAATGAATACAGCTTATTATACATAAACATAAACAAAAATTGGTAAGAAAAGGTGAAATGAATGAATATGTACATATCAATGTATTATGAAAATACTTAATATTACTAGTAAACTTAAAAAGCAACTTAAAGAATTCACTGCCTAGCTACCATGTGCTTTACTTATACATAGTTGAAAAATATTCAAATACTGCTAACATAATGTTTTATACAGCTACTAGAAACCCGATGCACGAAGATTCATGCTAGAATGAGCTTCCCTTTCCCTGGCTGCCACACCACCTTTCCACTCCAGCCCAGCCCCTTTCTGCTCAGGGACCACCTCTTTCTGCTCTGGGAGCCGCCTCTTTTTCCTCCAGCCCCACCTTCCCATGCTGCCCAGAGGCCATGAGAGATGGGGTGGAGCATAATGCTGATTTCATTGCCATGGCAATGACACAAGCTCCCATCAGCCCCTGTCACTCAGCACCTGTGTATGCAAATAAATCACTATCTTTGTTGGGTTAATTTGCATATCACTCCTGATTGGCTGGTGGTGTAGCAGAGGTATAGTCAATTTACATGTTTATTATTAGGTAAGTTATAGATATAATGTACAAGAACAGATATTATATAGTACATATAAATATAAATGTATTAATGTATGGATTTTGGATAAATATTCATTCAATAAATATTTGAGCATCTATTCTTTTAGAATTACCAGAGATATATACCAATCATCTAAGTCTCTACTCTCTGCTCTAGGGAGGTGGGGAGAAAAAGAGAAGGATGGGATCAAGAAAAGTGACATGAAGGACTTGAACATTATAATAATAATTCTTTTTTCTAGCTTTATAATAATTCTTAATCTAAAGCACTTTAATAACGGTAAATATTTGTGCAGTTTCAGTGGTGAACAGAGTGTGCTTGTTATATTTGGTCCTCAGCAATGTTCTATATTTGTTTTTCAAATTAATCAAATGTGATGGAAACGCATTAAATCTAAGAACCTGAGAAATTAAATTATGGATCTAGATTTAACACTGATTGATGGATAAATAAAACTAAATATACACTTCCATTAAAGCTTCATTATTTTCTTGACTTTTATAGAGATAGAGAAGAAAAGGCCCCATAATCTTAAAAATATTAGGAAAAATGTGTCTTACTATTTGAGAAGGTTGTAAATGTTTGGGGAAAATCCAGTAGATCAGATATTAAAGTGTTAAGAGGATATTTTTATGTATTGAAATTTAGAAAATTCTTCTTGCGTCTTTTATTAATTTTCTTATATGTGTTTTTTAATTTTCTTAATGAAATGAACTTATTTTAAAAATATTCTTAAATACTAATAATATTAATTTAAGAATATTGTGATTAACTACTATGTAAAGTCATATTATATTCATATATTGTGTATAAACAATCATACCTATCTACTTACATGTACAAACATAAAAGCTGGCATCAAATAATAAAAGATAGATAATAATTGTAAATATAAAAATGTACACCATTGTGAAAAGTTTTATATATATATATATTAGAGGCCAGGTGCACAAAATTCATGCACAGGGAGCAGAGCAGCAGTATCCCTCATCCCAGCCTGCACCCTTTCCAATCTGGGACCCCTTGAAGGATGTCCAACTGCCCATTTAGGCCCAATCCAAATGGGCAGTCAGATATCCCTCTCACAATCCAGGACTGCTGGCTCCCAACCATTTGCCTGCCTGCCTGCCTGGTTACCCCTAACTGCTTCTGCCTGCCAGCCTGATCACTCCCTAACCACTCCCCTGCCAGCCTGATCAATGCCTAACTGCTCCCCTGCTGGCCTGATTTCCCCTAACTTCCTCCTCTGCCAGCCTGGTTGTCCCTAACTGCCCTCCCTTGCAGGCCTGATAGCCCCCAACTGCCCTCCCCTGCTGGCCCAATTGCCTCTAACTGTCCTTCCCTGCTGTCCTGGCCACCTCTAACTGTCCCCCTTGCCAGACTGATCACCTTCAACTGCCCTCCCCTGCAGCCTTGTACCTCCCAACTGCCTTCCCCTGCAGGCCTGGTCCCCCACAACTGCCCTCCCCTGCAGGCTGATCGCTCCCAACTGTCCTCCCCTGGTGCCCTCCCCTGCTGGCCAGGTCACCCCTAACCACTCTTCTCTGCTGGCCTGGTTTCCCCAACTGTCCTCTTCTGCAGGCCTGGTCCCCCCAACTTCTCTCCCCTGCAGGCCTGGTTCCTCCCAACTGCCCTCCCCTGCTGCCTGATCACCCACAACTACCCTCCCTTGGAATATACAAATTATTATTTGTATATTCCAAATGCATACAGAATTTTCAAAAAATGAAATTTATGGGGTAGAGAGAAGATTAGACGTCGTTTTTTTCAGAATATTAGTAAGTTGCTTACTATTTCTGAAAATTCCAATACATGTTAATACTGAATCAGAGCCAATCACTCTGTGTGCTCCTAATTCACTGTATTAGGTATGGGGTCCTCCAAACCATGGACTATAGTTTATCTAATTGACCCTAGCAATAGCTAATACTATAGTGTCTTCTTGTGTCCACATGTGGCAGCCATCTTGTGTGTTGGAGTGATGGCCAATTACCTCTTTATTATATAGGATATGCTTATTTCTGCACCTATGTTCCTCAGATACTTGGTTACTTAAAAAACTTGCTGGAGACTTTTTGTTGTCAAGTCTTTGCTATCTACTTATTTCCAAATGGGCTAAGCTATACATAAGAATTTTTGTTTGGTTTTGTACATATTGCTTACATTAGAATCTTAAGTAATAGACACTAGGTCAAAAGATATGACATTTTCTATCTATATCTACCTATCTATCCATCCATCCATCCATCCATGCCTATACATGTTTTTAATCATGTTACCAAATCATTTCTCACTAGTAGTTTATGAAAGTGCCTGTCTCATGAGACCTTGGATATTTTAGCATGTTTTATTTTTTTTTAATTTTATAAGAGAAAGAGCACTTTATTTTTAATGATTGGGTTTAATGTTGTACCATAGTCATGTAAAAGCCCAAGCCAATTATTCCTCCTGAATTTTCCTTTCAGAGCCAATCACTCTGTGTGCTCCTAATTCACTGTGTTCATCTGTGATCAGCTTACATTGGTCATCAAGGGGAGCTTCAAGGCCACTGGAGTTCAGCTTTTGAAGGCACTCCCACTCCAGGTCCTTGGTGCCTTGGATTGCCTGAAGGCCTATCTCACATCCTGAAATATTCAGGGGAGCTTAGAAACAGGTAGCCAGCAACCTCTCTTAATTTTTCTCCCTGTTTCCTGAGGCATTTTTCAGTATTAGGTATGGGGTTCTCCAAACCATGGACTATAGTTTACCTAATTGACCCTAGCAATAGCTAATACTATAGTGCCTTTATAGTTCAATTCCCTTTTTCCCTGGGTAAGAAATACTATATTCTCTTTATGGTCTGCCTTTCTTATTTCTAGTTTCTTTTACACAAGGCCATACAGATATACATCTTGCTAAACAGTTCATTTAGAATGAAGAATGTAATCTTAGAATTGTGAGAATTTATTCATCAGTATGCCTATGGAATCACATTTTCAACATTTAGTATTTGTTGATATGTAACTAACATAGAATTAAGGGTTTATTGGATTATGCCTTCTATCTTTTCTGAATTTAAAAAATTATTCTAAGAATAGATTTTAAATGATACAAGACAGTAGCTCTTAATGGTTCTTATTGCTTCTAGATAATAATTTAGATATTTGGAGGAACAGTTTGGGATTGTCAGAATGATAGGGGGACAAGAATGACATTTACTGAGGCAGGTACCAAGGTTTCTAGATAAAGAACATGAACAGAACAGTACCAAATAAGTAATAATCTACTTGCAATTAATGAGGCCCAGATTCTTACTTATTTTAGTGTATAGACACATTATTATTTGAGGATTCCAAATGCATACAGAATTTTCAAAAAATGAAATTTATTGGGTAGAGAGAAGATTAGACTTTCTTTTATTCAGAATATTAGTAAGTTGCTTACTATTTTCTGAAAACTCCAATATGTGTTAATACTGAAAGAACCCACTTGCAGCATTATCATAGATCCACGTTTAGATATAAGAATCTATCAGTTATCTTGTGTCTTCTACTGTAATAATGCTTTAGCAAACACATATTTAAATATGTATATAATTATTGTTATAATATTTTATTTCTTCATTATATTGCTGTTAGAGTTTTATATTTTTTAAAATATGTATGTGCCCTGGCTAGTGTTGCTCAGTTATTGAGAGTCAATCTGTGAACCAGAAGGTCACAGCACATGCTCGGGTTTTGGGCTCCATCTCTAGTGTGGAGCATGCAAGACATAGTGAACCAATGATTCTCTCTCATCATTGATGTTTCTCTCTCTCCCTTCTTCTCTGAAATCTAAAAATATATGTGTGTTTTTTTAAGGTATACAAGGACATTAATTTTTGACCCAAGAATAAAAAACTTCTCCCTTTTTACATATTATTACTCTTAATGAAAATTTTGGGTAGACAAAAATTTTAAAATAAACATATGAAATGGTTACTGAATGTTTAGTGAAAAAAATTTTTTACTTCTATTTATTGTTTCAATAGTAAAAATGTAAAAATGATCATATACATAAGTGAACAGAGAAAGAATCAGAGAGGTTACCTTTGTGGAGGAAAATAAGATGGGGGAGAGAAGTATATTTATGATAATTTTGTTCTTGATATACTTGTGTATTATTTGAATTTTTGTACAGAACATTTATTCATGCATTATTTATGTACTTAAAATGAATTAATTAAATTTTAAAATGAATTATTTACTTTGTATTTAGAGAGACCGAGTCTTCCTTGATTATAGAATGCTTTGTCAATTTCATGCCAAACAGAACTCCAGTATCTGCTCAGTTTCAGCAATTTGTTAAAGACAGGCTGGAGGACTAATAGCAAATGTTGCTAGAGGCAAGGTTTGGGTAAACTCAGCTCTGTCTCACCTAGGTCTGCAACATTTCTAAATGGCTTTTAATGTTTTCTTTCTGAATTAACCTGCATTGTATTTTAAAATCTTTGATTTCTTTTTATCATTAACTCTATAAATATTCTTCTTCAGGTATGAGTTTGGGACTGGAGAGAGAGACATCAATTTCTTAACATCTTTGTTGAGAGCATACCTGTTTAAACTGATTTTTCTTTTCTCCTTTTCAGGGGGAGATGATCTAGAGACACATGTTGGATTATTCTTTGAATATTTATTATAATTTATCTCCTTTGAAATTCAACAGGAACATGTTTCTGTATGAAGCAAAATACAGTGGTACCTCAAGATACGAGTTTAATTCGTTCTGTAACCTTGAGGCCTGGGAAACTATGAGATGCTCGAGTGGAGGTAAACTGGTGGGTCCTATGCAGCCGGCCCATCTGCGCGATTACTCCTATCTCAAATGTTGCTCATATTTCAAAGCAAAAATCGCTCGCTCACTCAACGGCTCGTAACTCAAAAATCTCGTATGTTAGGGCACTCGTATCTCGAGGTGCCATTGTAAATAGAAAGTGGAGACTCATCAAAATGGTGGCCAAATAGGTGAAAATGTCCTGCACCTTCTCAGAGAGCAAATAGAAGAAACAACTAAATCGAATAACATCCACCCGGAACTGGCAAATTAAACACAGCTGGTAAGACAATCTGTGGGTGGAAACGACAGAGGATGCCTTGAGAATGGTAGGATTGGGGATGTGGACCCGACCAACAGGATGAGAGGGTCCGAAGGAAGCTGCATGGCAACAAGTCCACATCTCCTTAGCGGACTCGTGTAACAATCAACTATAGAAGGGAGGTCCACAGGGCTGCTGTCAGTAAGAGAAATTAGATCTAATTCCATAATCACGAGAGGCTGTGACCAGAAAAGAAGTCTGAAGGACTGCCAAAGCCAGACAGTGCAGTGGGCTGTGTAGGAGGGGGAGAAACTCACAGCGCTGCAGTTATTTTCCTTGCTTTTATTCACTAAATCCAGCTCATAGGATCTTTCAATTACAAACACTCACCAAGGCTGCAGTGCAGGTGGAGGTGCAGTTTTGTGGAGGCTGAGGAGAGGCTGTGGAGAGGAAAAGAACAGGGAGAGGTGACCAGGTATCTGGCACTGACACATTCCAGACCCTTGAAAGCTAAGCAGCCATTTTTCTCCTGAAGAGCCAACCCATCCCAGCAGTCGCAGGGCAACAAGTGCAGCAGCACCCAGGCTCGAGCTTTGCAGAGGAAAGGAAGAATCTGAATAGCCTCAGAGCGCCCTTGGGGACTGGATTGAAGGGGCATTTGGTCCCAGAAATCAATATAGCAACACCCCCACCGAAAGCCCATGTCAGAAATATATGCTTGAGTAATTAAGACTGACAGCAGGCAGACAAAGAAGGTGGGCAGATTGGTCCTGCCTGATTGCAATCAAAGCTGTGGTGATAGTCATACAGGAGTGGTAGATCACTGGGAACTTGAACATGTTGCTGACTACCTAATAGGAAACTGAGAAGTGGCAGACAGAATAGTAGAGTGGGATCTTAAGCCAGCCCCATGTGACACTAAAATTATGCTGCTAAAGTGAACAACACTTCACTTTTTTATTTTTATCTTTTACTTACATTTTTTTCTATATTTTTATCTTAAGTTTTTGTATTATTTTTTTCATTCTATTTTTATTTCATTTTTCTTCTTTTTTTTCCTACCCTTTTCTTCCTCACTTCTCCCTTTTATATACTGTTTCTCTTCTCCTGCCCCCAATTTAGGTTTTCTTTTTTACCCCTTGTTAAAAATTGATCTCCTTTATCAGCTTTATGAATGTGTAATTATTATGGTACTCTCTCTTGACTTACTCATATATCTTATTTCCTCTCCCTGCTCCAAGTCCATGCACCCTTCTCTTTTTCCTTTCTTCACTAGGCAATTTTTGTTGTGCTTTTGTTTCTCCTCTCCTCTCTTGCTCTCTTCTTATCTTAATTGCTTAATTAGTTTCACTCACTAAACTCAACATAGCTGCTCTCTCTATTCTCCTTTTCCCAAAATAGATGAATATATAGACAGATAAAATTTTGTTAAAAATTTTTGTTTTATATTTGATTCTTTTTATTTAGTTTTGTGTTTTACTTTTCTTCTTATCCACTTATTCTCTTTTTACCTCCTCTATACTGAACTAGGGTTCTTCCCCTATTCATTCAATTCTTTAACCTTACTTTCTGTGTATAAGCTCTGCCTCTACAGATTCTCTCTCCCCCCTTTTTCTGGGTGTTTGTTGTTTGCATTTTTTGGTTTATTTGTTTATTTTGAGGTGTTTTCTCCCCATATATACTTTTTTCCCTTCTTTTTCCTTCTTTTTATTTCTCCCTTATCTTTTTTCTTATTCTCAATATCATTTTTGCTCCCTTTTTTCTCTCCTAATTCTCTTTTCTCTGATGGTCACTTTCATTGGGGTTATCAGTGTCATAATTACTAGTACATTTGTGTTTTGTTCCCTTTGTGTTCTGTCTTGTCAAGTTGCATTTTATGCTATTAGGGTCAATTAGGTAGAGAGTGAGCCACATAACCAGACACCTGAGAAAAGACTACATCCATGAATGGGACAATAATGCTTAAGAGCCAATTACACCTGGAGAACCCAAATATCCCAAATAGGGGACATCCCTAGATTACTCATCCCAGAAAACTGGAGAGTTTGTACCTCTGTGTTGCACAAAACATCTACCATATAAGACTAACTCAAAAAAAAAAAAAAAAAACTCTGAGTGACATAGAAGTTTGATATAATACATAGAAACAACCACAAAGGAACAGCAAAAACACGAAAAGAAAAACACCACCAATACGAAAGAAGAGGAGGAATCACCAAAAAAGAAATAAACAAAATGGAGGCAAGCAATTTGTCAGAGAAAGAATTCAAAGCAATGGTTACAAGGACATTGAAAAGGATTGAAGACAAATTCAATAACATGTGTAAGAACCAAGAGGAAGTGAAAAAGAACCAAGAGAAAATAAAGAACCAAGAGAAAATATTGCTGCAATAATTAACATAATGAAAAGTATCAACAGTAGACTAGAAGAAGCTGAGGACTGGATCAGTGAGTTAGAATACAAAGTAGAAAAAAACACCTAAGCAGAGCAGCGACTGGGGGAAAAAAAAAAACTTAAAAAACAGAAGGAGAGCCTAAAGGAACTTTGGGACAACATGAAATGAAACATCATAAGCATATTAGGGGTGCCAGAAGGAGAGAAAACAGAGCAAGGAATAGAAAACTTGGTTGAAGAATTAATGACAGAAAATTTCCCTGATTTGGAGAAGAAAAAACACATACAAGTCCAGGAAGCACAGAATCCCAAACAAGATAAACCCAAGAAGACTGATACCAAGACACATCATAATGAAATTGGCAATCAACGACAAAGTAAGAATCTTAAAGGATGCCAGAGAAACAGAAAGTTACCTATAAGAGATCTCCCATTAGAGTATCAACTGATTTCTCAACAGAAACACATTAGGTCAGAAAGAAAATGGAATGAAATATATATAGTGATGCAAAGCAAAGGACTGAATCCAAGAACACCTAACCAACAAGAATATCATTCAAAATTGAAGGTGAAATTCACAGACAAAAAAGGGAAAAGGGAGTTTATTACCACCAAACCAGCAATGTAAGAAATGCTAAAGGGACTGCTATAAAAAGAAGAAATAGAAAGGGAAGAAGAAACCCAGGCATAAATAAAAATGGTGACAAACAAGTACTTACCAATAATATACTTAAATGTAAAAGGATTAAATGATCCAATCAAAAGACATAGGGTAGCTGAATGGATAAGAAAACATGACCCATATATTTGCTGTCTACAAGAGACACACCTCAGAACAAAGGACTCAGACTGACAGTAAAGGGATAGAAAATTTTTTTCAGGCAAATGGAAATAAAAAATAAGCTGGGGTAGCAATACTTATATCTGATAAAATAAACCTCAAGTAAAGGCCATAACAAGAGCTAAGAAGGTCTACTTCATAATACTAAAGGGAGCAAATCAACAACAAGACATAACTCTGGTAAACAATATGCACCCAATAAAGGAGCACCCAAATATATATAAAAAACTTCTAGAGGATATCAAGGGAGAGATTGACAGCAATACAATCATAATAGGGGACTTTAATACCCTATTGACACTATTGGATAAATCCTCTAGACAAATAATTAGCAAAGAAATAGCAATTCTAAATAACTCACTAGATTAGATGGAATGATTTGACATCTTCAGAACATTTCACCCCAAAGCTACAGAATATACATTCTTCTCAAGTGCACATGGGACATTTTCACACATATTAGGGCACAGGAAAAGTCTCTTCAATTTCAAGAAGATAGAAATCATATAAAGCATCTTCTCAGATCACAATGGCATAAAATTAAAAATAAACTACAATAAAAACAATGAAAAAAATCAAACATTTGGAGGCTAAATAGCATGTTATTAAACAATGATTGGACTACTAAAGAGATAAAAGAAAAAAGAAAAAACATCCTGGTAACAAATGACAATATAAACACAACAATTCAAACTCTAAAGGACACAGTGAAAGCAGTCCTGAGAGGGAAGTTCATAGCTCTACAGGCCTACCTACAAAAAATAAGAAAAATGATAATAAATTATCTAACCCTAGAACTTAAAGAATTATAATGAGAGCACTAAGAAAATCCCAGAGTAAGCAGAAGGAAGAAAATAATAAAGATCAGAAATAAATGACATAAAGACAAAAAAAATACAAAAGATCAACAAAACCAAGAGCTGGTTCTTTGAAAGGATAAATAAAATTGATGAACTTCTAACCAGGCTCACCAAGAAACGAAGATAGAACACCCAAATAAACAAAATCAGAAATGAAAGAGGTGAAGAAACAACTGACCCCACAGAAATACAAAGAATTGTATAAATATATATGTGAACAACTCTATTCCAACAAACTGGACTACCTAGACAAAATGGATATAATCTTCAAAAAATACAACTTCTAAGACTTAATCATGAAGTATCAAAAAATCTGAATAAGCTGATAACTATTGAGGAAATTGAAGCAGTAATCAAAAAACATCCAGCAAACTGGGCCAGATGGCTTCACAGGGAAATTTTACCAAACATTCAAAGAAGAACTAAAACCTATCCTCCTCAGACTATTCCAAAAAATTTAAGAGGAAGGCACACTTCCGGGCTCTTTCTATGAAGACAGCATTAACTTAATTCTAAAACCAGATAAAGATACTACAAAAAAAGAGATTACAGGCCAATGTCCCTGATGAACATAGATACTAAAATCTTCCATAAAATTCTAGCAGATCAGATTTAGCATTACATTAGAAAGATCAGACACCATAACCAAATGGGATTTACTCTGCAATGCAAGGCTGGTATAATATCTGCAATCAATAAACATGATACATCACATAAAGAAATTGAGAGACAAAAATGATATAATCATATCAATTGATGCAGAAAAAGCATTTGGCAAAATCCAACACACTTTCTTGACAAAAACTCTCAGTGAAGTGGGAATAGAGGGATCAAACCTCAACATAATAAAAGCCTTATATGACAAACGCACAGCCAACATGACACTCAATGGGCAAAATCTAAAACCATTTCCCCTAAGAACATGAACAAGACAAGGATGTCCACTTTCACCACTCCTGTTTGACATAGTAGTGGAAATGCTAGCCATAGCGATCATATAAGAAGAAGAAATAAAAAGTATCCAAATTGGAAAAGAAGAAGTAAAACTGTCATTATTCACAGATGACATGATATTGTATATAGAAAACCCTAAAGACTCCATCAAAACATTACTAAACTTCATAAGTGAATTTGGTAATGTAACAGGATACAAAATTAACACCCAGAAATCCATGGCTTTTTTAAACACCAATAATGAATTCACAGAAAAAGAAACTAAAAAAAAAAAAATCTATAAATAAACTTAACTAAGAAGGTAAAAGACCTGTATGCAGAACTACAGGACACTGAAAAAATAGATAGAGCAAGACATAAACTAATGAAAGAATATACTGTGTTCATAGATTGGTAGAATCAACATCATTAAAATGTCCATATTACCCAAAGCAATTTATAAATTAAATGTAATCCCCATTAAAATACCAACAGCATATTTTACAGATGTACAACAAACTCTATGAAAATTCATATGAAATTAAAAAAGATTCAAAATAGCCACAGCAATCCAGAGAAACAAGTACAAAGTTTGAGGGTTCACAATACTAGATATCAAGCTATATTACAAAGCCACTGTTCTCAAAGCTGCCACTGTTCTCTTATGCCTAATATTAGCACAAGAATAGACATAGAACAATGGAACAGAACATAGAACCCAGAAATCAATCCAAGCCATTATGTTCAATTAATATTTGACAAAGGAGGTAAGAGCACACAATGAAGTTAAGCCAGCCTCTTAAAAAAAATGGTGTTCAGAAAATTTGGAGATACATGCAAAAAAATGAAACTAGACCACCAACTTAAAATGGATAAAGGACTTAAACTTAAGATGGGAAATCATAAAAATATTAGAGGAATCCAGAGGCAGCAAAATCTCAGACATATGCCAAAGTAATATCCTCACTGATTTGGCTCCTAAGGCAATGGAAACTAAGAAGAAAATAAACAAACAGAACTATATCAAAATAAAAAGCTTCTGAGCAGCAAAAAGAAATCATCAAAAAAAACAAGAAAGCCCACTGCATGGGCGAACATGTTTGCCAATGTTATCTCCAGTAAGGGTTTAATCTTCAAAATTTACAGGGAATTCATAAAACTTAACAAAAGGAAGATAAACAATCCAACCAATAAATGGGCAAAGGACCTAAATAGACACTTTTGAAAAGAGGACATACAGAAGGCCAAGAGACATATGAAAAGATGCTCAAAGTCACTAATCATCCAAGAGATGCAAATTAAAATGGCAATGAGGTACCATCTGACACCTGTCAGAATGGCTATCATTAACAAATCAACAAAGGTCAAGTGCTGACAAGGTTGTGGAGAAAAAGGAACCCTCGTGCACTGCTGTTGGGATCAGACTGGTGCAATCACTATGGAAAACTGTATGGAATTTTCTTTAAAAAATTAAAAATAGAACTCTCATTTGACCCAGTAGTCCCAAGAAATCAGAAATACCCATCAGAAAGAATATATGCACACTAATGTTCATATTCACATTAATGTTCATAGCAGCATGATTTACAATAGCTAAGATTTGAAAACAGCCAAAGTGCCCATCAGCAGATGAGTGGATTAAAAACTGTGGTACATCTACACAATTGAATACTATGCTGCTATAAAAAAAAAGCCACAACTCTTACCATTTGCAACAGCATGGATGGACCTGGAGAGAACTATGCTAAACAAACTAAGCCTAGCCAGAGTAAGTTAAATATCACATGATCTCACTCATTAGTGGAATATAACCCTATCTAATAAAGAGGGAATATGCTAATTGACCCTCATACCATCGCAAAAATGGTGACATCCACAGCCAATAAGGAAGGAATATTCGAATTGCCCTTCCCTCAAAGATGGCAGCACTCACAGCCAATAAAAAAGGAATATGCTAATTGACTGCCCTGCCCTCAAAGATGGTGGCACCTATAGCCAATAAGGAGGGAATATACTAATTGACTGCCATGCCCTCAAAGATGCTGGTGCCCACAGCCACAAGATGGCAGTGCCCAGTCCCCTCAGTCTTGCCAGGGTGGCAGGTGCATGGCAAGGCTGGGCCTACCTTTGGAGTCCCCCAGTTCCCTCAGCCTCCCAGTTGCCCAGGGCCAACCAGAAGCACAGGCAAGCCTTGGATAGCAGCTGCCCAACTGTCCAAGGCTACCCGAGGCTCAGATAACCAGGGCCAGTAGAGGCTTGTGCTACCAGCAGTGGCAGCAGCAGAGGTGTGATGAAGCGTCACCTTCCCCTAATCACCAGGTCACCTCCTGCCCCTGAGGACTCCCAGACTGTGAGAGGGAGCAGACTGGGATGAGGGATCCTCCTCCAGTGCATGAATTTTCATGCACCAAGCCTCTAGTGAACAACATAAAGTGATGAACAAAAATAGATCCAGAGACAGAGAAGCATCAAACAGACCTTCGAACCTCAGAGGGAAGGCAAGGGTTGGGGTGAAGGAGTAAGATACCAAAGGACTTGTATGCATACATATAAGCATAACCAATGGACATGGACACTAGGGCAGTGGGGGCATGTTCTGGGGGGTAGGAGTGGCTGGGAAGAGGTTAATGGGGGAGGGGGAAAGGAGACATATGTAATACTTTAAACAATAAAGAAAAAATAATAATAGTTTAAAAATAAAATAAATAGGAAGTTTATTACTAGTTAGTTGTTTGTTTCACTTCAAGTCCAAAAGGAACCTTATGGGAATCACTGGCTCTCAGAAGTCAACAGCCTTCTTTTATAAAGCAGTCTGTTTCTTGCACAAGCCCCCACATCCCAAAAGTCATCTATTCTTTCATGTTTCAAAAATAACCCAGGAGTCTTGCTTTATCTCTGTATGTATTAGTTGTAGTATAGAACCTAAGATACATCTTATTTGGATTTTTTTTTTTTCCTTTAAGAATATCCACTGCCCTTTGCTTTAGAAGTTTGGGCCAAATCATAAACAGAAAGATATGAAGAGTAATAGAGATTTCTACTTTTGTCCTTTTAAAAAAATAAATAAATAAACTTTGCACTTCATTAACTTCCATCCCAGACATTGGAATTTTTGTATCTCCATTTTTTATGATACCTGTTGTTCTTTTGTCTGTAAATATAGTTTGAGGTTCAGCTTTTGCCAGGGTGAAATTATTAATATATAATACTTATATATATATAAACATATATACTCATACCTGCCTGTAGGAAGTTCCCAGTATGTCACAATGGATTTCCCTTGAAAACATTCCTCATCCTACCCGTTTGTGAAACCAGTCCCTTAGCACAATCCCACCTGTGTCTCCCTGAAACAACCCACCCACATGTTTGACAGGTGAAGGGCTCTAACTGCCAGTTTCCTGTGGCTACTTCTCTCCTTCCTCTCTTTGTTCCTTTTCTTTCTTCCTCATTCCTCCTCCTGCAGCTATCACTTTGAAGTCACCCCCACCCTTTCCTTATTTTCCTTTGTCCTTTCAGGGCTGCTTTATTATCTGGTACTGGTGGATTCTCTACCTGATCTGTTTAAACTTGTGTCTGGTCTGGGACATGTCAGGGTGCCTCCACCTCCTTATCTCCTTATTGTTGTTTCTCGCCCCAGGGCAAATGCTTCTCCTCTTTGCAAAGATTGTGTCATCTCTTCTTCTAACAATGGCTACTTTTGTGTCCAGAGTCCCAGCACCTGAAACATCAGAGCCGACTGCATTCCACACTAATTTTGCTGCATGGATTAATGTGTTAGAAGGATCCCCCAGCAGTGCCCTGCAACCTCTGAGTCCGGGTTCTGTTCTAAACCACAAATTTCAGCAGTATCAGAATAGTCCTGCTTAGGAACAGAGCACCAAAGGAATCCATACCTGTCTTCCTGGAGCTCTACAATCCCCATCAACTCTGTACCCTTAGGGAGGACCACATAACTATACCCCTTACATGCATACACAGAGCAGAGATAATTAGAGTTTCCACTCTGTAATTTCAGTGTAGGCTGGAGTCAGCTCATACCAGAGCCAATTGGTAAAATTTCAGAATTTTATGACTCAATTGACATGAGGATGTTAGTTTGAAATTAGTCATTGGCTGGTGTGTTGGGGGGGCGGGTGGAGAAGGGGGTAGTATTTACACTACCCAAAGCATCAAATACCACAAATAGGGCCCCCCAACTTCCTGGAAATCTAGCTGTTTAACATGTTCCAGCATGCCACATATAGGGCTCTGAAAAAAAAAAATGTAAAGAAAAAAATGCATGAAATGCGACAAATCACTATATGAAAATTCTTTGAATCTATGGCCAAAGCCCTGGAAGGTCTTTGAAAGGTCCTTCATTTTTAAAGGTGTTTTGTTTTTTGGGTTTTTTGTTTGTTTGTTTGTTTTTTCTTGGCTTCTCTTTCTTCCTAATCTGGTCCTATTTGCTTTTGACACTTGAGCAACAACAAGCACCCACCAAAAATAAAATTACTAGTAAAAAAATGTGATATGTATGATGTATTATTCTTTGTTTCCAGAGCATTTTTCTGGTTTTGCTTTTTTCATCCCAGGTTTTCCAGGACAGCCAGAGGCTAAGGTTGACTGGGCTACTCCACATGGTAAAATGACTCCATCATCTGTAAGTTGTTTATGGCTCTGATTCTGCAGTTTCTACCCCATCACATCTCCTTTCAGCCCTTCCAACAGCTAGTGGACAGTGAACGCTACCTTTCCCTGACCATTTCCTGAAATTTCCCCAGAAGTCTCTTTATTACAATGCCATCAATCTTGGAAGTCATGTTGTGAGGCATGGAGTGAGTAGAAATTATTCAAGAGATAATATCCCCAGAGAACCTTACTCAGTTGGAACAACAAGGACTAGAATCCAGGTCTCTGAAATAGTATTCTCACTAGCAGACAGGCTTGCTTATTTTCATGCTGAAGTGCTTGCAAGTCATTCTGCTTAACTTCCTAGAATATAGACCAAGAGACTATAAAAACTCTATCTAAAAAGTTCAAACTAAAAAAGAAAACAAATATTTATTTGCTTACATCCTGATTTAGGTTATCAAGTAACACCACACACACACACACACACACACACACACACTTACTGGGTGTACTGGTTATAATGTGGATTTTTTTCCAATGGATGGCATTACACATATGTTGATATATAAGCAATTTGATATGTGTGCTATTTTGTTGTATTGACAACAAGCTTCAAACTTCATATGTCAAATTTACTGAAGGTGTTAACAGCATAGATATTTTTACATTTAAAAATGTCAAATTATGTGCCAAAAAAAGAGCATTTGCAGGAAGTTTGAAATCATTATTTTGAAAAAAAATGTGCTGCTGAATACTTCAGAAAGTTTATGGTGAACATGCTCAATCTCAAGATACTTGTGAACACTGGTTTAAGTGCTTTCAAAGTGATGATTTCAATGTGAAAGACAAAGACATCCAGTTCAACCAAAAAAGTTTGAAGACCTACAATTACAAGCATTGTTGGATGAAGATGCATGTCAAACTCAAAAACAACTTGCAGAAAGATTAAGCATTACTCAGCAAACAATTTCTGATTGTTTACAATCAATAGGGAAAATTTTAAAGGAAGAAAAATGGGTTCCACACCAACTGAATGAAAGACAAATGGGAAACTGAAAAGTCATCAGTAAAATGTTGCTTCAACAGCACAAAAGTCTTTTTAGCATCAAATTGTGACTGGCAATGAAAAGTAGATTTATTTTGAGATTCCTAAATGCACAAAATCATGGTTTGATCCAGGTCAACTATCAACATCTACTGCAAGGCCAAATCGCTTCAGAAAGAAGACAATACTTTGCATTTGGTGGGATCAGGAAGGTCTGATGTATTATGAGCTTCTAAAACCATGGTTCAAATTGATTATTTGTTGTCTGTAGCAATCTACTAACAACAAATAATCAATTTGAACCATGTGTTGATCATAAAATGACCAGAACAGGCCAAAAGACACAGCAAAGTAATTTTGCTTCATGGTGATGCACCATCACACACTTCAAAACCAGTTAAATACATGATAAAAGATCTTACCTGGGAAGTATTAACCCACCCGCTGTATTCAACAGACCTTGTTCCTTCAGATTACCACTTGTTCTGATCAATGGCACACATACTTGCTGAGCAGCACTTCAAAACATATGAAGAAATGGAAAATTGGTTCTCTGAATGGTTTGCCTCAAAACAAGAAAACTTCTATTGGGATAGAATCCACAACTACCTGAAAGATGGGGAAATGTGTAGCTAGCAATGGACATTACTTTGAATAAAGTGCTTTGATGTTTCTATTGAAATTATCATGTTTTCTTTGATTACAAAATCCACTATTATTAATGGATATATCTAGTATCCGGAAATACAGTATCTTACTCTAGGTTCAGAGAGCAGTTTTCCTGAAGTGACTCAAAAATAATACTAAAACAGAAACTGTAGAGGTGAAAGCCAGCATTGTTTTAACAAGCCCTCCAGATGATGCAAGGTAAGGCTACAGGATCATTAAGTTTTATCTTTTACTTTCCCTAAGCCTCAGTTTCATCATCTGTAATATGTGCACAGCATCTACCTGACAAAACTTTCATGGGGATTAAACTTAACCAAAATTGTTATTGTTATTATTAATATTAATAATAAAATAGGAGTGTATGAAAATGTTTTATATGTATATATTGTATTATATATATTATATTACATTACATTATATTATATTGTCCTAATATATAAAAAGCCAGGGCCATCATGACTGAGACAATTGGATGGACGACTGAACATAGGCTGTGTGGGATGACTAGGCCACCAAGGGTATTGGGGGCAACCAGGCCAGTGGTGGGGGGAGGGGGGCAGTTGATGGTGACCAGGCTGGCAGGGGGGCAGCTGAAGGCAACCAGGCCAGCAGGGGGGCAGTGAGGAGTGATCAGGCAGGCAGGCAGGTGAGCAGTTAGGAGTCAGCAGTTCCGGATTGTGAAAGAGTGCAAGCCAAGCTAAGGGACCCCTCCATGCATGAATTTTGTGCACTGGGCCTCTAACCACCTCTGCCTGCCTGCCTGATCACCCCTAATAGTTCTCCCCTGCTGGCCTAGTCACCCTCAATGTGCATACGGCTGGGGTCCCTCAGCCCAGCCTGTGCCCTCTCACAGTTCAGGAGCCCTCAAGGATGTCCTTGGGAAAGCAGGCCTAAGCCAGCAGTCTGACATCCCTTAGCTCTACTACGGAGGTGGGAGAGGCTCCCACCACTGCTGCTGCATGTGCCAGCTGTGAGCCCAGCTCAGGGCTTCTTGCTGAGTGGCACTCCCCTTGTAAGCATTCACTGATCACCAGGAGGCAGCTTCTGCCTTGAGCGACTGCCCCCTGGTCATCATTGTGTGTCATAACTACTGGTTGTTCCACTGTTTGGTCAATTTGCATATTATCCTTTTATTATATAGGATGGGAGGTACTGATAGAGGTCAGAGGGAAGTGGGATGGACATAGACAAAAGTGTGGTGATGGCCAGAGGTGGGGTAGGAGGAGGGTAAAAAGGGGGAAATGGGAGACATCTATAATAGCGTCAACATAGAATTAAAACAATGATATACCACTACACTACACACCTATTAGCAAAAAAATAGATACATTATGAACTATGTATTTACTACTTTGATAAAATTTTAAAAAATTAAAAAGAAAGTTGTCCAGAAATGAGTATTGTTGAAATGTGTCTTGTGTGTGTGTGTGTGTGTGTGTGTGTGTGTGTGTGTGTTTATTGAAGGTAAGGAAGCTTCAGAGCCCTTGTGAGGTCTGGATTTGTTCTGGGAGAGAGCAAGCAAGTTGCAAGCAACAGAATTTTGTATAACCTGTCTGAAATTATTTAAAAGAGAAAGGGACAGATTCCCCAAGCCTACAGTTATTTGTAATTTATTTTCTTATTATAAATAAAGTCATTTTTAACCTTATTACCCCTCCCCTAAAATCAGTCCTTCAGGTTCAATAAACTTTAGGCCTCACAAAACCTGTGTTAGTTAGTCCCTGAGGGTTGGGGTCCCCAAAGGAGTTAAGATTAATTCATTATATCTACTTGCTCCTTTTAATTTTTGGTCTAGAAGAAGAGTGAGGGCAATTTTTTACTCAGTAATTTTTATAATGAGAATTGTATTGAAACTTGCTCCTTCTTTGGCTGTTTATGGGTTTACCTTACTGGGAACTCACAGAAACTTTAAGTCCTTTGAAGATAGGGATGAGCTGTATTATGTTTCTATAACACAGGCACAAAGTTAATACAACTTTTATATGCCAAAGCCAGTTTGGCTCAGTGGATAGAGCATCTGCCTTATGAACTGAAAGGTCCGAGGTTCGATTCTGGGCAAGGGCATGTACCTTGGTTGTGGGTACATCCCCAAGAGGAGATGTGCAGGAGGCAGCTGATCAATGCTTCTCTTTCATCAATGTTTCAAACTATCTCTCTCCCTTCCTCTCTGTAAAAAAAATCAATAAAATATATTTAATAAAAATAGTTGGGGAGGGGCTCTTACTCTTAAAAAATATACAACTTTTATAAATATTTGTTGAAGAAACTGATAAATTTCAGTGCCATAAGGCATTACTTTTCCTTCTCCATCTCTTTATTGAGACTTTTGTGCAAAGCATAAGGCTGAGGGGATGAGCAGTTCTAACAATGATTAATTTGCACACCATGTGTGGAGTTAGATGTCTATTGGACGTAACCATTTTGGGGGGTCCCTTTGCTTCCACTGCACCTACTTCAGCCAGAGGCAGTGTCTTCACTCTCTATGACCCCTTTGTCATGGAGTCCACAGAGCATCTACTGCCTGAGGCCTTGGCAGTCAGCGGGCATTGACCTTCCCAAGATGGCAGCAACACTGACAAACACGCATCAGAGGCAGAGTCCCACTGGCAGAGGCAGGGCAGGGAGGCACACGGGGAGAGCTTTCAGGCAAACCGGCTGAATATGACAGAGTCACACCAACCGCTTTCCTCCTCCTCCCCTAACCTCCCATGACAGTGGGTTGATGGGGAGGGGAGCAGCAGCCACTGGCAAGGTGGGCTCCCAAGGGTGGGAAGCCTGAGGCGCTGGTCCCGGCTGGGTGGGTGGGCACTTCTTCCTACTGCTGGGTGGGACATTGTGGAGGAGGGGTGAGCCGCCACCAAGAGCCGCCCCAACCCGCTGCTGGGAGCCGAGAGTTGCCTGACTTTCCGAAGCAGTACCTCCAGTCAGCACTGAGGCCATTGGGCAAGCTGGAGGAGGATCACATGGTGATGTTCTAGTGAGAGACATCACCTCGCCCAGACCGCTTTTCCAGCTCCGCATTGGTGTCACAAAAGCAGTTATTTTAAAATCTGATCTGCTACCTCAGTCCCAGCCCCTTGGTTTGAATTTTCTGTGCAGGGAGCTACAAGCTACTCAGTCCTACCACTGAAAGCCACCCCACCCCACCCCTAGGACCAGGTGGGAGGGAAAAAGAAGTGCTCAATGTACCTCATGGTGACCGGTCATCCTTCTGGTTGTTGCAGTCATCAGGGACACTAGCCTTTTATAATATAGATATTATAAATTTATTTTATTTTATATTTATAGTTATATATTACTAGAGGCCTGGTGCACAAAGTCATGCATGAGTGAGGTCCCTTGGCCTGCCTGGCAATCAGGGCCGATCAAGGCTGTCTTGCCCAGTCCTGATTGGGGCCAATGGGGGCTGACAGCCAGGGAGGAATCGCAGGAGGGCTCCAGGGTGTGTCCAGCCCTCTCACTCAGTCCTGATCAGCAGGACCTCAGCAGCAAGCTAACCTACTGGTTGGAGCATCTCCCCCCTGGTGATCAGTGTGCGTGATAGCTACTGGTTGAGGGGTCAATCAAATGGTCACCCGATCGGTTGGACACCTTGCATATTACGCTTTTATTATATAGGATGTATAAACTATATAAAATATGTATTATAAAATATATGTTAAGAACTATGTATTATAGGTTGTGGTATAAAATGAAATATTCTTTGGCATAAAATAGGTAAGTAAGGGAATCAATATTGGATGACAACATAAAATAATGAAATTCTCAATAAAATAGGGTAATAACGTGATTCATCTAGTGCCTAGCCTTTTGGCTACTGCTTTATAAATAGCACCTACTATTATTACTAAATTAATTTATCAAATTTACATTTTAATAGAGTGAGGTAAAGTAAAATCCTATATCTCAGTTTCAGAAACCTATTGCACAGAACAGACAGAGCTTGATTTAAGTACTATTCTGCTCAGAGGATAGATAATGAACACAAATATTTTACGAATCTCTTTCCCCAAGTAGAAATAATCACATTTCCATTCAATCTTAGGATCCTTTGAATCTATGAATTACTTTCCAATTATCTGTTAGATCCCAATAGAATACTATAAAATAGATGAAAATCTTTTTGCTACGATTAACTTTTCTTTCATCTTAAAATCTAATAAAGAAACTTCTTTCATTCTAAATTCTGATTAAATTTATTTTGAGCATTATAGTCCTGGATAAAATAAATGTGAGAATGAAGGCTCCAGAGTGGCTATGAGATCTACATTAGGTTTCAGTTAACTACCTGGAAACTTCTCTTTTAGAAAGGCCACATCCCTCAGGTGCCAGTTACTCATTAAAGCTTCCCTCTATTTTTTCCTCAGGAAAGAAGTAGAATTTTTACTTCCTCAATGACTTGTAGACTCCTTAAAAATTGTAGTGAAAACAGAAGAGAATTCAGTCAAGTGATCTCAGTTCAAGGAGCAATGCATTTGAATTTTTTTCTATTTCTTTCATCTTAGACAACTGTGTTTACTTGAAGCACAAAATATCTATATCATAAGGACAGTTGGTGCAGGGTGCAGAACAGTTGTTCTCAATCAAGTATGATTCAGGGTCAAGATGTTGGAATACTTAGCGATTTGCATCCCTCCATCCCCTGTTCCTCAACCTGCCACCCTCTCACTATCAGAGGTTCTAATTTATGTCTGCAAAAATCTCATTTAAAAAAATAAAATAAAAGTTATTTCAGGGGGAAAGAATATTTTTAAACATATTTTCATTGATTCCAGAGAAGAAGGGAGAGGAGAGAGACTTCAATGATGGGAGAGACATCATTGATTGGCTGCTTCCTGCACACCCCACTGGGGGTCGAGCCCACAACCCAGAATAAAACCCGGGACCCTTCAGTCCACAGCTGATGCTCTATCCACTGAGCAAAACTAGCTAGGGTGGAAAGAATATTTGTAATCATAAAAATATGGATTCAGGGGTGGGAGTTGGGCAAAGAGGTTAAAAGTGGTCAAAAGGGACAAACTTCCAGTTATAAAATAAATGTGTCTTGAGGATGGAAGGAACAGAAATGGTGAATATAGTTACTAATATTATATTGTAGATTTGAATGTTGTTAAGAGAATAGATTTTAAAGTCCCCATCCTAAGAAAAACAGTTGTAACTATGTATGATGATGGATGTTAATTAGACATACTGTGGTCATCATTTCACAATATACCACATATATATAAGCATTGTATATTAGTATAATAAAAGTCTAATATACAAATTAATTGAATGGTGGAATGACTAGTCAATGAGCAGATAGTGCCAGACCTGCCAAGGTGGGTGCCAGTGGGCAGAGAGAGGGGATGGCAATTAGGGGTGTCGTCGACCAGCAGTGGCAGAGGTGACAATGGGGGAGGCGGGGGGGGACAGGGCCAGCCACTCCCAGGCCGGCACTGTCTTCTGATTGGTCCACAGGTTGCCTCCTGCAGAGAGAGGCCACAGGCAGTGATGGCAGGATAGGGCAATGGGGGCAGGGCCAGAGCTGCTCCCAGGTGGTCAGTGCTCTCCCACAGGGATGTCAGGAGGGAGTGGGCCTAAGCTATCAGTCAGACATCCCCTGAGGGATCCTGGATTGCGAGAAGGTGCAGGTGGGGCTGAGGGACCTCCCTAAGTGTACAAATTTTTGTGCACCAGGCCCTAGTTATATTATATACCTGAAACTAAGATAACATTATATGTCAATTGTATTTCAATTAAAAAATAAGAATATGGAATCAAAACGTTCTTGTTGCCATTTTCTGGCGGACACAACTTGGATAACTTGCTTTATATCTGAGGCTCAATTTCCAGGTCTCTGCAGTGGAATTCATAACACCTACTTCAGTTATTGTTCTGACAGTTATATGAGGGAATGCATGCCATGTGCCTGGCACACAGCATGAGTTCAATAAACCTTTGTCCCCTTTCATGGGGCCTTGCGGAATATATTTTAAAACTACATAAAGACATGCCAAGAAGATACACAAAAATACACACCACCTTTCTGTGATTTTTCCAAATTCGTGATGAAAATAGGTATTTATAATGCGCTGCCACTTCTTTTCCTCTTTTGCTATTTGCACTACTGTCTTGTATTATTATTTAATGGTTACCATGTGTGTTTATGGGTCTGTGAGCACAAGTGGGTCTTTTCTGTACAACCAGCTGTTTACAAACTTTTGTCAGCAGGGACTATTTGTAGCTTTCTCAGAAATATCCAACGCATTTTCCATGACATCAAAGGTGCTCAACAAATACGTACGCAATACATGCATGTTACAATAAATAATTCCAAATTTCTAGAGAACGGACACCTCTCCTCTCTCTTCCACTCTACATAAAAACAACAACATCAAATAATCTTGCCATATTTGAGCCAATCTCAAGTGAGTTAAAACAAAAAACAAAAAACAATAGCTCTCTTATGCTTTTTGGTTTGTTTGGTTTTGAGAACATTCATAGTAATAAAGGTAAATAACCAATAATACTTTGAGTTTCTTAACAATTTCCAATTGTCTTTTTTTATATAAAATATATCTTATGTTCATTATCTGAAGGATTCTTTAACTGAAAATTTGGTGAATTACTTCCAATAAAAATTTTGGATGTCAGTTTAGAACATCCTTAGGGTGACACAAGCACCCCCCCAGAAACAGAGAAACAAACCCTGTCATGTTTCAAATAAACCAAGCAAAAGGAAATACATTTTTTAAACTGCACTTGTGCTGCCCCTTTTTGTGGATTAGAATAAAAAGTCGTGTCACAAATCAGCTGTGGCAGCAACTTCATTCTGACGCTCAGCAATCTGCTGTGTGTACGCATCTCATGATTGTTAGGCTACATCCTTAGCAAAGAAATACCCCAACACTCTTCAGCCATTCCTATGCAGACCTCTAAGATTGTCCTGCCTGGCTGGGTCAGAAGTTGAGATATATAAACAGTCTTTCTGTGCTGGGACTTGAAAGAAAAACCAGTCATCTGTACATGATCTGTGTTAGAGCAAAATGTAATTTTTCCCTCTGACAATGTGTTTATGGTTGTTAAGTTATCTTGATTGCCAAAGAAATCTGTTTGGGTGGCAGGCTTTTCTGACTTCAAATGTCAGAGTGCCTTACCCCCACCCGCACCCCCACCCACATATCCAGCCATCCTTTCAGCTAATTCACAAATTGACTTGACTCTAGGCTAGGTTCAAAAATAATAATAATAATAATTTCCTGAAAATTAAAAGTCTGGCACAATGCTGCACTAAAAGTCCATTTATCTTGTCTCTTTTTATAAGCTTCACTCCGGCCGCTGGCAAAGTGCCCGCTTCCAGGAACAAAGGTCCCGAAGGACATCCAGCAAGGAGACTGTTCTCACAAGACCCTGAAAGCGATCCTGAGCCTCCGAACAAATGATTTAAACGCTTCTGGTGAGGGTTTGTTACATTACCTTACATATTATTTTCTTAAAAGTGAGAAGTGAGTGGAAATACTGTGGCGGTGAGGTGACAAGAATGATGGCATGTCTTTGAGCTCCACGCTCACCACCACGGACTCGGTCAGGGGCTCCCTTGAAAGCTCGGGATTTCCCTGTTATTAGGAAAGATGCCGGCTAGAAAGATTATCTAGATGGGGCAGCGCAATGATTCACTCTTGTTTAATCAACTACAACCTGTGTTAAGCTCCATCCTCATCTCAATATAAACCAGACTAATCTTTCCACTTTCCCGCAGGAAACTGCGATGGCACTTGTTTATTCGGCTCCCCTGGTCGTGAGTAAATCCTTTCCTTTCTTCCCTCCTACCCCTCTCAATCAGTTGGGGGAAACGTTTCCAGCACTTCCAATCTAAGACTGATTGGGCCTTCCTGTTGATGTCAGATTGAAGCATTCCATTGAGAAAGCAGCCTCAAGACTGTTGACTTTACTTGTGGCTCTGGGCTACCCGAGTGATTACACCACATGCGCCCCTCTTTCATTCGAGGAAAGAGAAATAGCTGCGTGAAGAGCTGTTTGCTTGGAATGTTTTTTAAGGAACTGAACACTCAAGTCAAAAAAACGGCAGGCATGCTTCAACCCATTTGATATGAGGTTTTCTCCGTTTTGACCACAGTTTCACTTACCAGATCTTTCTTTTAGCATGGGATATGTCAACGCAAAGCCACTTTGTCAGTTCCGTGACATTTGAATCAATAGTCATTTTCCCTCAATGATCTATCCACAACGTATTCCCCCATAAACTGTAATGTCATTTCATCAGTGAGTTCCTGACATTAAAACTATTGATATCAAATTCCAATGTGATTATAGAATTAGGTTTATTTTTTTCTTTTATTGCTTTTGGAATATTAAATGTGTTTTTTCTTTTATTTCTTTATTAAGTTAAGTGGTTTAGAAGAGTTTGAAAGTCTTCTGAGGCATGGCCAAAGACACAATCCCATCTGTTTTGTTTTTCTTATTCATGGCATAAAGGATTTTATTTTAAACAGTGCATGCATTTCCCTTTAATTCTTCCTCGTGTCTGTCTGAGCACATCGTCTGTCATGTGTGCATAGTTAACCATAGCACTCTGCAAGAAGGTGTAGGCAGAAAGTGAAAACAGCTTTTTGAAAAAAGTCAGCTAAAAGGGGAATCTGAATGCTTATGTGGCTGTTGTATGTCCATCCTATCCTGAGCAAACATTTTAAGAACAACCTGTTGGTATCTAAAAAACATCGGAAGTGGTGCTCATTTACTCAGTAAATGTTGAAGCCCTTTCTTCTGGACAGGTGTCGAATGTCCCAGTGACTTCATCCAGTGTCTCCATGAGGGTTTGTGGCTGGGAGGGAAGCCAGTGACAGAGCAGCCAGGAAAACAGAGCCTTCCTCTGGGCATGCTCATTAGAATTGAGTCCTACCAGTACAGAAGCTTCCATCTCTCATTTTGGTCTCCCCAATTTCTCATTTTCTCCAATTGGGGTACTCCTACATCTTCCTCACCCCAATCTACACAGAGAGCATGTGGGTTGCTGGGGTGAACAGTCCCAGTGGGGTATTTCTTCCTGGAACATCAGTTTTTTTCAATGGTAACAAATTTACCAGTACAATAAATTTCATTCAAGCGCAAGCATAAAAATACCATGGCACAATATGTAAAATTCCCCCATTTTCAATAACAGGTTTTAAGAAGTCTCACTAGCTATAGGGGCCTGGGTGCACTCTACCTTCAGAACACTCTTTCTTCCTCTGCTACTACAGGGATTTCTGCTGTGTGCTCTAAACCCTCTTTCAGGAACAATATCTTGCCATGATAATTTTAAACATTCAACTCTCAAGTACTAATAAAAGCAAAATTGGAATCACCAGGATACTACATACCTGAGTTGCATATCAGGTTTTTTTTATTTTAAACCCCCCACTCCACCACTCCCCCCCCACCCGGCTCTCCCCGTCCCCCTGCCCACCCCCTCACCCCCCACCCCCGCTTCTGAATTCTCTAGCCCTTGGATTTCTTTCATGCATTCCTCAACTTCCATCCCAATAAAGATTGAATTTGTGGAACAGTTTCAAACAATTATGGGTTCAAGGTCACATAGGATGTATTTCTTTAGGTTATATATACTAAATACTCAGCTTATAGAACACAAATTATGCATCCAAGGAATAATTTTGGTTACGTTTTATGATAAAGTACCCAGTAAGGTTAACTAACCTAAAACATTCTGAAAAAAGATAGGTTCACAAATGCTTAATACATCATGATTACACACTATAATATATATGTTAAGATTGTTCCTGTCCATTCTCTTTCAATGTAATTATCTTTTTCTATTTAAACTTCCACAGGTAGATGCTTGTGGGATTCAAAAACTCAACAGCTCTGCATGGCCAGGCAGGACACATTCTATCTAATAAAAAAGTAATATGCAAATTGACCATACCTCTGCTATACCAACAAACCACGTCCACCAGCCACACCCACCAGCCAATTAGAGTGAGTATGCAAAATAACCCAACCAAGATGGCTATAGCCACAGAGAAAACAGGAGGGAGGCTTGGGTTGCCCCTGGTGATGGAGGAAGCCAAGCTTTCTGCACACCCCAGGCCTCCACTTAAGGCAACAAAGTTTCAATGGTTGTGAGAGCGAAGGCTTGACTCTGCTCCAGGCTACAAAGTTTCAACTGTAGAAGATAAATAAATCCCAGATACCAGGGCCTCCACTTGGGTCGCTTGGAGGGGCCGGGGGGCTGGGTGGCCTGAAAACCACCACAGGCCCCTTGCCTAGGCCACCCCATGCCCTAAGGGAACACCCACCCTGATCCAAAACACCCTTGGGTTGCCCCTAGCGATGGAGCTAGCCAAGGACCCAAGCCTTTGCTTAAGGCAACAAAGTTTCAATGGCTGTGTGAGCAGAAGGCTTGGCTCTGCTTTAGACTACAAAGTCTCAATTGTAGAAGATAAATAAATCCAAGATACCAGGGCTTTCTCTTGGGTCGCTAGAGGGCATGGCCGGCCTGCAAACCACCACAGGCCACCCCACACCCCAAGGGAACACCAACCCTGATCCAGGACACCCTTCAGGGCAAACCAACTGGCCCCCACCTGTACAGTAGGCCTCTATCCTATCTAATAAAAGAGTAATATGCTGATTGACCATCACTCCAACACACAAGATGCCTGCCCCCATGTGGTCACAAGATCTCGCCCCCATGTGCATACAACATGGCCACCACAAGATAGACAGCAGGGGAGGGCAATTGGCAGGGACCAGGGCTGCAAGGGACGGCAGTTGTGGGTGATCAGGCCAGCAGGGGAGGACAGTTGGGAGGAATCAGGCCTGCATGGGAGGGCAGTTGGAGGTGATTAAGCCTGCAGGGGAGGGCAGTTAGTGGTGACCAGGCTGGCAGAGGAGGGAAGTTGGGGTGACCAGGCCCACAGGGGAGGGCAGTTAGGGGCAAACAGGCTGGCAGGGGAGTTGTATGGGAGTGATCAGGCTGGCAGGCAGAAGTGGTTAGGGGCAATCAGGAAGGCAGGCAGGTGAGCAGTTGGGAGCCAGCAGTCCTGGATTGGGAGAGGGATGTATGAACATCCCTCAAGATTAGAGAGGGAGCAGGCTAGGCTGAAGAACACCCCCACCCTCCATCCCCCCGACCCCAATCCCTCCCGTGCACGACTTTCATGTACTGGGCCTCCAGTAAATGAATAAAGCTGCTGGTAAGATATCAGGTGTTAAGCTAGTAATGTTTTGATCAACTATAGTAGTTCACTCGTTACATAAACTTTCTGTGGGCCAAATCAAACACACAATAACCAAATTTTCTCTGTAGGACTCCGGCACAAACCACTTAGGATGGCTTTTTCTTTCTTCCTGAGGTGGCTTCCTGTTCTTCTAATGCTTCCTCTGTTAAAAATTCAGTGCCTCCATGAAGCGCCCCCTGATTACTTGAACCAGTGCCTGGCACAGCATCAAAGATACGTTCCCACCCATGACTGTGTGAAGAGTAACTAGCAGAGCAACCACTTACCTAGCAGAAGGCACACTACTCCAGACAAGCCATGTAAGGCATTCTGTTTGATTTGGCTTACCTGGCTTACCCTACCTGCCACCTGAATCATGATTGTAATTACCATGCAGAGTCTTTGGGGCTTAAATATACTCTAGAACAATTGTTGTAGGTGTTTCCCATCTCAGGTCATAAAGACAATAATAGGCATCATTGAGAATGAGAACCACACTAGGAACCAGAATTGTAATCAGTTTACTAAATAGTTGCCAGAAGCCTGGTCATTGGTATCTATTAAACAAATTACAAATGAAAAGCAGATATCTACTTCACATATGTACTTCTCATTTCTCTCCCCTACAGAATTACTGGAGCCTGTAGGAAGTATGGTTTAAAGAAATGATACTTTTTTAGTCCTACTTACATTCTCTTCTTTTTCATGGCCCTTTGATGTATTTGTGTCCTACACTGTATGCCTTAAGATTCCTGAATTAGAGATTGTAAAAAAATAAAAAATTGCAGATTGTTTTTGTCTCTTTGCCAACCAAGTATTTAAAATTCATATCTAAGGGTGACATACAACTAACATCTAAACCTGGCAGAGTGGGCAGAAGCCTATAAACCAGGCAGGTTCAGTACCACAGGCATAAGGCTTGGTGAGCACAGCTCTAGCTGGCCTCAGGTGGCCTAGAGCTGTGTTGCAGCACACAGACTTCCTACCATACAAGCCCCCCTGTACCTTATATTTTGCTTGAACTGTTTCACAGTTGCTTCTGAATTGCATGCATGTTTTTCTTTGGTGTGTTTTCTCTTATTGTTTAGTTGTAATACTTAATTGAGTTCATATCACAACACAATGCCTTGAGGGAATTTATAATCCAATAAAGAAAATAGACCTGTCACTAACAACATGTGGAAGGGAGGGTTTGTTAGGACAAAAGGATGAGTGGGGCTGAATGTACTGAAGTGATCCAGTGCTATATTCTATGTTTAATTCCTGGTCAGCAGTGGAATTGATGATGAAGGGCCTTATCCTGGGTGTCAACCCCAGAATTAGATTGGAGGCTCCTTCCCCTTTAGTTGTCACCTCTAGGCTCTAGCAAAACCCCCAGCATACAGCAAGTATGAAGGATTCATCAGCCTGCAGATTTTCCCCACATCTAAAATATTCATGGAAAGTGTGCATCTATCTTGCATTCTGCATTTTCAGTTATGTTTTTGTGACACATTTTATTCAAAAGCACATAAGTATAAGCATCTAGAAGGGTAGCCTATATTTTTACCCTTAAAGTAGGAAAAGAAGTAAACTTTTCCATTCCAAAGAGAAAGGAAGCTTCAGTATTTCACCATCAGTTATCTTGACAAATATACAGTAATTGTTATGCATCTTTTCTATCCCAATTTTTTAAATGTTCCCTTTTTTAGTTTGAATTTTCAACATATTCTCATGCCTTACAGTATCAGATCTCATCAAGTAGATGGAAGCCTTCTGCCAGCACAGCATTTTCATCTGTTCCCAACATGAGTAGGTCATGTACACCACTGTTGCATCAAAGTCTTTCAAAGTAATAAATTAATTGAATTACTGCTTTGTGGTGAATGAAGAACAGCAGAAGCCTCAATGCCATGGCTTCTCCTTTCAAGTAAATGTTTAAATTCCCTGGGCATGCAAAGGAATTCCCTATAAACTAGACAAATGATCCATCTCTGTGTGATACATTTATTTTTATTATACCTGCAGGTAGACATTGATGTTCCCCTTTCTTTTTACCCTAAAGCAGAGATATTAATGAACAAGATGAAGTTATAGCTCTCAAAATGGGGTGATTTCTTACATGAATGACTGTCCAAATGTATATACCAAGTCCCGGAAAAGAGTAGAAGGAAACAAAGAAAGAAGTGGCATAGACATATTCCAGAAAGCTCTTTTGAAAGCCCTGATTTCTTTGTTTTGTTC
This sequence comes from Lasiurus cinereus, assembly GCA_011751065.1. Lineage (NCBI taxonomy): Eukaryota > Metazoa > Chordata > Mammalia > Chiroptera > Vespertilionidae > Lasiurus > Lasiurus cinereus. Next base: position 7,085,781 of record JAAGEH010000079.1, on the reverse strand, counting down.
CCAGAAATCTTTATCCCTAAACTGTATGGATTTTGCCTTAATACACTAAAAGAATTACTAATGGTTTCTTTCTTTCTTTAAATGAAAGTTAAAAGCTACTCTGGATTGTGAACTTATGTTATAATTAAGATCTGTATTGTAACTTCAGCAGGATTTGACACTTAGAAAGAAAAATATTGGTAAAATCATCAGAACATGAAATAGTAAACACTTTTATAAGAAAACCAGAGTGACACTGACAAGAATATGTCTAGTTTGACTAGTCTGATATCCTTGTGGGAGATCTAGTCAGCCAAAGGAAGTCAGAGATATAATCAATCTTAAGTTTTAGCAGGGACTTTGATTCTGCCCCACACAATACACACATCAATTAAGTAGAAAAACAAGGTCTGAACTACTCAGTTATGAGGTGAGTAGAAAACCAGCTGGAAAGTCAAACCCAGAGAGAGGTTATCAATGGATCAGTGTCAACCTAGGGACACACAACAAATGGTGCCATGGTTCCTCCAGGGTCAGCTCTAAGCCTGTGGTCGTTTAACATTTCTATCAGTGACCTGAAGCATTCACAGGAAAGAAGGTTCTTATTAAACTGTAAAGGGTAAAGTGGGAAGGCCAGATTCCTTGAGTAGGAGGGATGAAATACAAAGTAATGGAGTAAATTGCCAAAAATCAGCTACAACTAAAATAAAGTTTAATGGGGATGACTATGGAATATTGAAGACCAAATTTCCCCTTTAAAAGACAAGAAAAGGTTACGTATATGCAGTAAAATAATTATTTAGAGTTTTTGGCCAGAGATTTTTATTCTTTGGTAATAGTCAAAGACTTTTTCCTCACACTCTTCCCCCCATTTTATTTTTAATTGCTGAATTCAGTGAACTTCTATCTCTTAAATCTCTGGCACTAGGAGACAAAAGAGAGTGAGGAGACCACATCCATTTGCTTTTTAACTTTTAAACTTATATTGTTGTCAAGTATCTAAAAACAAGAACTCTTGCCTGGAAGGTTATGATTCAGTGGTTAACCATCAGTTTAGGAACCAAGAGGTCACCAGTTTGATTCCTAGTCAGGACACAGGCCCAGGTAGCAGGCTTGATCCTCATTAGCTGGCGTGCAGGAGGCACCCAATTGATGATGTTCCTCTCTCATTGATGTTTCTATTTCTCACTTTTTCTTCCACTCTCTAGAAAAAAAAAAAATCAATAAAAACATTTTTGTTTAAATGAAATAAAAACAAGGAATCTCATCTCACAAAATGAGGATTAGTCTTACTCCCAAATCCCAGTGTGCACATGCACTATATTCTTATAGCATTTGTTTGCTGAGCACACATGCACTCATACCACCTTAACTTAGCATACAAAGTCCTCTGCCAAGCACTTGCTCCTCAAGGACACCATGCTGGGTTATCCCTCCCTCTAGCTACAGCGAAGGAATGGAGCAAGGAAAAAATAATACTGAGATGTTATCTAATAAAAGAGTGATATGCAAATTGACCACACTTCCACTACACCCACAAGCCATGCTCACCAGACAATCAGGAGCAAGTGTGCACATTAACCCAACCAAGATGGCTGTGGCTGCAGAGAAATCAGAAAGCTTGGGTTTCCCCCACAATGGAGGAAGCCAAGTTTTCCACCTGCCCTGGCCTGCCTTGGCCTCTGCTTAATGCTATAAAGTTTCAATTACAGAAGATAAATAAATCCCAGATACCAGGACCTCTGCTTGGGTCGCTGGGGGACATGGCCAACCTACAAACTACCACAGGCCCCTCACCCAGGCCACCCCACACCCCAGGGGAACCGCCACCCTGATCCAGGGCAAACCAGCTGGCCCCCACCCATGCACCTAGCTTCTATCCTATCTAATAAAAGAATAATATGCAAATTTACCATCACTCCAACACACAAGATGGCTGCCCCCACATGGACACAAGATGGCCACCAGAAGATGGCCAGCAAGGGAGGGCAGTTAAGAGGGACCAGGACTGCAAGGGAGGGCAGTTGTGGGTGATCAGGCTAGCAGAGAAGGGCAGTTGGGAAAGATCAAGCCTGCAAGGGAGGACAGTTGGAGGTGATCAAGCATGCAGGGGAGGGCAATTAGGGGTGACCAGGCTGGTGAGGAGGGAAGTTGGGGGTAACCAGGCCTTCAGGGAAAGGCAGTTAAAGGTGACCAGGCCTGCAGAGGAGGGCAGTTAGGGATGACCAGGCCCACAGGGTAGGCCAGTTAGGGGCAAACAGGTTGGCAGGGGAGTAGTTAGGCATCAATCATGCTGGCAGGGGAGTGGTTAGAGGGTGATCAGGCTGGCAGGCAGAAGCATTTAGGGGCAATCAGGAAGGCAGGCAGGCATAAATGGGCAGTCGGACATCCCTCAAGGGATCCCATATTGGAGAGGGTGCAGACTGGGCTGAGAGACACACCCCCATGCACAAATTTCGTGCACCAGGCCTCTACTAATTTTTTATAAAACAAGTACAACATAGAACAAAGCTTAGAACATTTAACCTTAAAAATATGAGAACAATGCTTACAAATGAGAAGTATAATTGTCTGTCTTTAAATCCACTAAAAATGTACGTGTGGGAAGGGAAATGGGTTTCAACTATAATATAAAAGGGTAAACTTAGATATAAATAATTTCCAAAATGTGGGTACATACACATGTTAATGTGAGGCAAGCAAAGCACTCATCTTAGGCACAAAATATAAGGGGAACCAAAATCTCTGTTGTAAACATAAACAGCATTTTAATGTCATAGCTTTAAAAAATTAAAATTAATGCAAAAAATCTATAATAATAACTTGGCCAGTGTGGCTAAGTGGTTGAGCATCAATTTATTGGATTCCCAGTCAGGGCTTGATCCCAAAAGAGGGTGTATAGGAGGCAGCCAATCAATGATTCTCTCTCATCATTGATGTTTCTATCTCTTAACCCTCTCCCTCTCTGAAATCAGTAAGAATATATATTTTTAAATCTATAATAATAGAATATCAACATTTTGAAGAAAGAAAAGGTCAGCATTACTGATTTTCCTATCTCAATCTGCATTATGATTAGACACCATTAGAGTCAATCCAACTGTTTAACATGAAATCTCAAGTGATTCTCACCACAGGACTTTTAAAAATAGGTCTTTGGAAGACCTCAAAAAACCAATATGAATTTTCATCCAACTATTTGGATATCTTGAAATATTCCAAACAGCCAGATTTTTTTTTAATCAAAAGTGCATTATCAGTTTTCTGCATAGACTTTCAGTTTGACTTTATCTATCCAGGATATTTAACTAAATGTCTTGCTTGTTGATTAAAATATTTCTAATGCAAGGATGACAAATCATGAGTCATCATATGTTCTTTTAATTTGCTGCTGAACACAAAGAAAATAGAAAATGCTAACTCTATTCCAAAATCACCTTTTACTAGTATACCCAAGCCTTCTGCTTTTCTTTTTATTTTATATTAAAGTTCTTATTGTTGTTTGGATTATTTGATCTCATAAATGTCAATTTCTTGACATTACTGCTAGGAAAGACAGGTGACTTCCTTTACAGTTTCTTGTCATATTATTCCTTCCTGTAACACTATAGAAAAATATTTCCCTGGAATCCCTTTTGTCAAAAGCAATAAGTAGAATAAGATCTCAGATGAATATGAAAATCAGGTCCCCTATAAAATGTAATAGTATGCTGTAAGTATCTGTCTCTTAGACCTCAGATAATTCATAAAGCATCAACTGATCTACTTTAATATGAAATCTCAAGTGATTCCAGCATGTAAACTTGCTTCACTGCCATAAATTGAAGAATTTTAATGGGTTTTTTACAAATGTTAATAAAGTTGTCTCTCTCTCTAAATTTAGGCATTTGCCTTTACATTAAGTATGTTTTCTCCTGATGGGAATCGTTTATACTTGCTTGATCCAAACATTCTTTAACAGTGGAATAATTAGATATTGTGTTTCTTTCATTTATTTTTATTGACTATTAAGTCATCCCAGGCAATAAAAACAAAGTGCTGTGGATGACACAAATATAACAATAGTGAGATACATTTCAATGCACTTGAAAGTAAATGTTTTTCAAATATGCTTTACAGAATTTTCTTTTTTTTATTATTTTGTTGAAATTATTTTCTTGAGGTGTCATTGATGTACAACATTATATAAATTTCAGGTGTAGAGCATGATAATTTAACATCAATATACACTACAGCATGCTCACTACCCAAGATTTAGTTTCTATTTCACAGAATTTTCATGAATATCGAAGATATTCAATTATAAGTGGCCGAAAAATATTGAATACACAATTGGGAGAAACAGCTATGCACAGTTTTTCTGTTATAAAAGTGTATTTATACATGCATGTACACATTTACACTAGAAAGTTTTGCACAAATAAGTATCTATGTTTGTGCCTATATACTGCTGAAATGGAGAAGCTTGTGAAGGGTACAATTAATTATTAAGACATTTTGCTTACTTATGATGTCAAATCAAATCATTCAGGCACAGGGATTTTATTTATTTGAATTTTGCAGGGTGAATGTGCTAAATCATCAGGACTGACTAGAGAACTACTTAGATTCTCAGGATAAGATGCAACCATTATTTCTCATAAATGGATAAAATAAAATCTAAACTCAAGGCTGAATGCATTATCACTTCAAGAATTCTAATTTAGACAGAATTTAAGACATATTGATTCAAATAGGTAATCGGGTGAAGGGATGACCAGACAGTGTCTGTAATTCTCATTCTTATCCTATCATCTGTGTTTCAAGTTCAAAGGAATTGAATTGAAATCCCTCCTTCCTCTTGTGGTCTAGAAAATTACCTTTCCCATTCTTAGAAGAATTCCCATATGGCAATAAAGTATATATCTCTTTTCTTAGTAAGAGAAAAATCCAAAGGCTTTATAGAACACAGATTTGGGGGGAAATTATACAAGTACAGAGTACAAGGAGGGGAGGCTAATAAGATCATAATTAGTGGATGATATGTCTTGTCTGCTATAGAACTTAATGCTCTCTTGGGTTGCATTAATAGTGGTCTAGTTTCTAGATAAGGGGAGTGATGGTTCTAATCTATGCTGCTAGTCTTCAGCCTCTCCTGAAAAATGTGTTTCATTCAGTCCACAATGATTAATGATCTAAGGGAGCAACCATGTTATATAAGACTGGATGTTTAGGCTAGAGAATAGAGATGTTTATGGATTTAAATTCTTATAAGACTACCATGGGAAAGAGAGAATAGAATTGTTTTTGTGACTCCAAGCGTGATCAATTGAATAATGTCATTAAATTAACATTTAAGGTTCTTTCCATTTCTAGAATTCTGAGACAATTTCTAAGATTCTGTGACTGTAACCGATCAGGCCCTCTGCCTTTAAAGCGGGTAATAAGTAAGTCTTTCCAGGTATATGAGAATCCTTTTTACTTTAAAAGGTCGCCATAGAACAACATTTACTTATATACATTGATTACCTATTTATTTAAAAGTCTACATTATTTGCTGAGGTGGAAAAAGAACTATGAGCTCCTCTTTAGGGAAAATCAGAATACACTGACATTCAGTATTTAAACTTCAGTTAAGAGGCTCCACTTAAAAAATGCTTATAAATAGATTGAGCTAATAATTTTTTTTAGAAAATGTTAGAAAAAAATAGAATAAATCATTTTAAGAAAGCTTTTTTCAATAGCCTTAAGAAACTAGGTTCTCTAAAGAGAAAATTATGAGAAGGAGGTCAAGAAAGATAAACTTCTGTGGAAATTGTATTTACTGCATAAATGTAGTGCTTTTGTACACATATAGTGACACAGAATTGGAGTCATAAAATAAACCTCATTGGCAAAAAAAAAAAAAAAAAAAAAAAAGAAGCTAAAGAACAAGTAAAAATTTTAAAAGATCTTGAGAAAACCAGAACTTTGCAATGTACTTCTAAAAAGAAAATATAACTTCTAAGAAATAGAAATGGAACACATATTAAAATACAGTGAAAATAGATTTGGTATAAAGAAACATCTGTCTCTTCTCTGAAAATTGAATCCTTTATTGAAAGACATCAACACTTCCTAAAACCAATAACAAAATAATTTTCATGAAATTAAGGTAGAAATCATTATTTGTACATAGGATAAGGTTGTACATGAATTAGAAAGCCAAGATATTAAGCTACATTACAAAGGCATCTTCAAAAACAATGGTTCTCACTTGAATGGACTCAAGTTTATCCAAGACACTCATTTATGTATTTCTTAAGATCACATGTAGAATTGCTGAATAAACAATATTTCATATAAGTACCAGATTATGCACTATTTGAATATGTTATATGTCATATAAATATATACAGTTATATAGATAGCTATAGGTATTATAGATATATACTAGAGGCCCAGTGCACAAAATTTATGCACTCAGGGATGGGGGGGGGTCCCCTCAGTCTGGCCTAAGCCCTCTTGGAGTCCGGGAGCCCTTGGGGGATGTCCAACTGAGGGGGAGGAGGCCTAAGCTGGCAGTTGGACATCCTTAGCACTGCCACGCAGGCTCCCACCAGCACCACTGTGCTCAACAGCCATGAGCCTGGCTTCTGGCTGAGCAGTGCTCCACCTGTGGGATCGCACTGACCACCAGGGGGCAGCTCCTGTGTTGAGCATCGGCCCCCTGTTGGTCAGTACATGTCATAGCGACTGGCTGTTCTGTTGTTTGGCCGATTTGCACATTAGCCTTTTATTATATAGGATATTATGTACCATATATGTATATATCATATATGTAAAACTATGTCATACATAGATATAGATATAATTCTTAAACAAATTTGTACAGATACTATCATGATTCCACAACATACATTTATTTAAAAGCATTACTGGCCGAGACCGGTTTGGCTCAGTAGATAGAGTGTCGGCCTGCGGACTGAAAGGTCCCAGGTTTGATTCCGGTCGGGGGCATGTACCTTGCTTGCGGGCACATCTCCACTGTGGGGCGTGCAGGAGGCGGCTGATCGATGTCTCTCTCTCATCGATGTTTCTGACTTTCTATCTCTCTCCCTTCCTCTCTGTAAAAAAATCAATAAAATATATTTTAAAAAAAAAAAAGCATTACTGAATTCAAAGTAGATTTTTGGCATGCTTTTTATTATTTTTTCAGTAATAAAATCTGAGTATTGTTATATTGTTAACTTTTTAAAGATATTTTTAGGAATATTGTAGGTATACTCAAAATAATTGAAAACCACATTCTAAAATTTTATCTTCTTTCTATAAGATAGCAGAGCTAAGCCCTTGAAGACATTCTAGAAATCAAGTTCTTGCTGCAGAAAATATCATAATTTCTTAGTATTTACATTAATAAAATGTTGTCCCTCTTATGCTATTACCTGACTTCTTGGGCTATATACAAAAGCATGTGCAATTGGAATCATTGCATTGTTTGGCAAGACAGATCAAATCCAATCTTACCTTTCATTGACGCTTTAAAAATTATTTGCCAATGGCAAGTAGCCCATACCTGTGGGGAAAATTTATACTTTAATCTATGCAGACATTTGAGTCCTCTTTGTTCCTTGGCTGAATATGTGTGGACTGTCTATGTAATTAATTATGATGAGAGGGGACTTGAATTCATGGTTTATATCCTGATTTATCCATGTCTTAGACCAAATGAATGATATTTGTTTACTGAGGTCTTAATTATTAGGGTTCATTTTGAGTTGAGGTCAACCACAAAAAAACTGGCAAGTAAATGATGTTTCCCTGAAGTGATGATAAGACCTTCTTACATAATGTTTTATTTCACTCAAGTTTAATCCTTGAGATATGAGTGTGTATTTTTTTCTAAAACTGTCTTATTTTTTATAAAATTACTAATTATTTCTGAAAATAAGGTTTCTAAAAATAAAATATTTTTGTTACTGAACTAGAGATTTTTCAATTCATACACTTTGTTTCCTGAAAATTCAATCTTTCCGGCCACTAATTTTTAATGTGTAGAACATTTTAATATAAAAAGAATTAGATGAGAGATTTGGCTCATACCCACTGAGTTGTGTTCCAGCCATCTCTTTTGATAAAAAATCTTTTCTTCTACATAAAACTGCTCTCTACCTGGTTAAAAAATATATCATAGAAAATCAATGTATTTTATTTTAAATATTATGTATAATGCATTTCTTCAAATGCTTAATGTCCATTAAAATTCCCTTACCTGTATAATGTTACACATAGAGAATGACTTTGGAAAAGTAAATCTTTTTGAAACTAATATGTGTAACTAAATCATATGGTTCGTTGAAAGGTCACATAGTCCAACTTATTTTATGTTGACTGAACATAAGTTGGCAAAGCAAATGATTTTAAAAAAATGGAAATGTGGTCTATTTTAAAATAATTGCTAGTATAGTAGTAGCCTATGCCACATGTTTATTATTTGAAACTAGATATACAGTAGAATAAATTATGTCCTCCAGAAAATAATTCTATAGAGTAAATATAACCCAGACTTCAGGTGACAATTTTGCCTCCCAGTTCACAGGTTATTTACAAAGGCATTACATTTTAATTGATAAGTTTAAAAGATGGATCTCCAATTTTTACTTTTAAATATTTACTTTTAAATATTTATGTAGAAGGAATTTTCTGTTGTTTTATCAGAACTTCTGAAGGCATTAAACCAAACTTAGATCTTACCCTACCAATAATACAAATGTGATAATATGCCACATGTCTATATTCCATTTACCTCTTTAAAGGTCTTTCACATCAGTAGGTTTATTTTCAAAGTCAAATGTATTAAAGCAATAACACACTTAAAAATGTCAAAAAACTGGAAGTCAAACTGAATTTAGCTAAGCTTTACTACTTCTCAAGTATAATGTAGTGGTAAAAAGGGTTTTATAGACATAGATGTGTTTCTGTGTTTCTGAAACCCAACAATTGGACTGTTTCTGGAGACCTGTTTTGTTCAAAGATTAAGTGTGGAAAATAATGCAAATCTTATAGATAATAAACAACAAATGATATACAGGGTGTCCTCCCAAAACTGTATACACACATTTTGAATAATTATAAAAGCAGTATTTATTAAAATACATTTCATTTTTAAAATTGAGCTATCAGTTCTTAAAGTGTATATACATTTTGGGGGGACACACTATAGATATAAAAATACTTTGCAAAATATGCTTAAGGTGTTCATCAACAATCAATTGAAAGAGTATCTTTTATTTTTTTAACATCAAAAGATGGCGACCTTTTTCTAATCTCTGTTCATCAGGAATCTTATTTATCTTCACCCTTTTAAAATTAATTTAAAATGAAGACCAGATGGCCCAAGGCCACCCATTTTCATATGCAGAGCTGATTATTTAATTACTAAATCTTCAACAAAATATCTTGGTTGGGTTGCAAATGCTTATAGAAAAGCATAAAATATAAGAACTTACAAAAATGTATATGTAAATTTAAATTATACTTATTAAAATTGAGTATTTATGTTTCAATATCAACAGAAAATGTTGGCAACTGGACACTAATATATCAAGATGCTGTGTGAAATAGCAACACTATATTAGGCTTATCCAAGCTTTGACATTTAAGCTCTTTTACCTTGGTCAAGTGACCTAACCTCTTTGAGTCTTCATATCCTCATCTCTAAAATGTAGAATTTAGATTTATTGACTTCTTGGGTCTCATCAGGATCTGAATGTTACATTGCTTATAAACATGAGCATTCAGATAATAAATGAATACTAAAACATTGAGGAACTTGCTATGTAATTTTCAGTTAAGTGTCTTGATAGGCCCTAACCGGTTTGGCTCAGTCAATAGAGCATCGGCCTGCAGCTGAAAGATCCCAGGTTCAATTCTGGTCAAAGACAAGTACCTTGATTGCAGGCACATCTCCAGTAGGAGATGTGCTGGAGGTAGCTGATCAATATTTCTCTCTCATTGATGTTTCTAATTCTCTATCCCACTTCCTTTCTCACTGTAAAAAAAAATAACAATAAAATGTATTTAAAAAAAAAAAGAGTCTTGATAGACTATTCAGTTGCATGAAGTCCCAAAGGATAGAATATCTACTTTGAATGAAATTGAACTTTGTAATTACATTCAGATTATGGGTGCTGGTCTGGAGGTTAGTAAGTTAAATTTTCAGTACTTGATGCCTGGTCTCTCCCTGCCAGAGTTGGTAATAATATGAAATATATATCTCTTATTTTCATTGTGTTTTTTCCTATTCTTCTACATTTCTAAAATAGAAAACTCATAGTTTACAATTAGGAGTAGTACATACTTGCATTGGAAAATACTACTTTATCTAAAGAAGACAAAGAATGAATGTGAGCTAACATTGGTGAGATCTTGCTATGTGCCAGGAACAATTTGCATAGTATGTCATTTAGTATGACAAATTGCCATTACAACCTATTCATTATAACAAATCTATAGGGAAACTATTACTAATCCCCCATTAACACAGAAGATGAAATGACTACTGAAGGTTCATAACTTGTAGAAAGTCACATAGCTAATAAGTGTTAGAACAAAATTTTGAATCCTATCTGTCCGGTTTTTGCCACACTACCATTCTCTCTCAGAAATGAAGTATTGGAAACTCATAATTTAAATAAGTGCCAGAAAAATAAGAGTTTTGGGTATTTTGTTCAATCACTTGGCATTAAATACAATGGGTTATAAAGTACAGCATAGGAAATGTAGTCAATAATATTGTAATCACTATGTGTGGTGCCAGATGGGTACTGGAAATATAGGGAGGAAACTTTGCAAAGTATATGATTGCATAATCACTGTGCTGTACACATGAAAGTAATGCAAAATAATATTAAATGTAATTAAAAGAATAAAAACTTTAAATGCAATACTTTCAATTTTAAGTCATATTTAAAAGAGCATAGAATATTTGGAAGATGCACTTTTCTAAATTGTGATATATATCCATATAATGAATTATTCCGTATCTACTATAGGTCATGTTTTTCTAAGAATACTGAATAATATGTTCTGATATTAGAAACAAAACATGAGCTCTATACACTAATACATACAGTATGCATAAAAAATGCACCCAAAAAAAGGGAAAAATTAATGAATGAACCAATATCAGATGCCTGTTCTGTTCCAGTGCTAGATACTAAAAATACAGTGAGGAAAAGGCAGACAGACATCAGTTCCCATCCACAGGGTACCTACCATGTACAAATTAGTTTGTCCTCTCTGGGTAATGGGATTATAAATTACTTGTTTTCACCTTTTCCTCATGTTCTATATAACTTATAATATAAATATATTTCATAATCAAAAGATTTTGCTATAAGAATCTGTGTAAAGCAAAAAGAATTTTGTGCATGGTCAAGTAAGTTTAAGAGGGTTAGAATTTTAGATTTTTCGCCCCTTCTGGGAGAAGCACTGTGTACAGTAGTCTGTGAAAGGCTGCCTGATGTCATTTAATTTAGTATATCCAAAATTTATTTGACCAAAGTACATTTTATCTTTTATTATTTTTGTTGTTGTTGTTGTTGTTGTTGAAGAGAAAGAGGAGAGGGATGTATAGGATTGTAAAATTTGTGGGTATTAAATTTAATATATCAACAAAAAATGTCTATGAGATAGTAAGTTCTTTTTTGTGCTCAGTATATTCA